>JAENPR010002052.1:0-73574 GCA_018135685.1 Themeda triandra | reverse complement strand
GGTGTCAAAATGCCTTAACCATGGCGTACGGGCATGCTTGACTCGGTGCGAGAGCCATAGGATGCGTTGGAACCGACCGTGCGGCAGCATGGTCGTGTGTGCAAATATGGCAGTTTTGCAGCCGTGGAGCTATGATTAAGGGCCCTTCAGGCTCTCGGGTGATGAAAAACTCTATGGTGGAGATTTGAGAGGCATCAAAATGGCTTAACCATGGCGTACGGGCGTGCTTGACCGGTGCGAGAGCCGTAGGATGCACGGGATCCGGCTGCGGCGGCACGGTTGTGTGTGCAATTATGGATGTTCTGGAGTCGTGGAGCTATAGTTAAGGGCCGTTCGGGCTCTCGGGTGATGACAAATATTGTGGTGGTGAGGCCGGAGGTGTCAAAACGCCTTAACCATGGCATACGGTCGTGCTTGACCTAGTGTCGAGAGCTATAGGACATGCGTAGCCCGGGCTGTGCGGTAGCATAGTCGTGTGTGCAAATATAGCAGTTCTAGAGCTGTGGAGCCATGGTTAAGGGCCATTCGGGTTCTCGGGTGGTAATAAACGCTGTGGTGGAGAGGCCAAAGGTGTTAAAATGCCTTAACCATGGTGCATGGGTGTGCTTGACTTGGTGCGAGGAGCCGTAGGATGCACAGGAACCGGCCGTGCGCGGCAAAGTCGTGTGTGCAAATATGGCGGTTCGGAGCCGTGGAGCCGAGGTTAAGGGCCGTTCGGGCTCTCGGCGATGACAAACGCTATGGTAGAGAGGCCGGAGGTGTCAAAATGCCTTAACCATGGCGTACGGGCTTGCTTGACTCGGTGCGGGAGCCATAGGATGCGTTGGAACCGACCATGCGGCGGCATGGTCGTGTGTGCAAATGTGGCAGTTTTTGCCGTGGAGCCATGGTTAAGGGCCCTTCGGGCTCTCGGGTGATGGAAAACTCTATGGTGGAGAGGTGAGAGGCATCAAAATGGCTTAACCATGGCGTACGGGTGTGCTTGAACCGGTGCCGAGAGCCGTAGGATGCACGGGGATCCGGCCGTGCGCCGCACGATCGTGTGTGCAATTATGGATGTTCTCGAGTCGTGGAGCTATAGTTAAGGGCCGTTCGGGCTCTCGGGTGATGACAAACATTGTGGTGGTGGGGCCGGAGGTGTCAAAATGCCTTAACCATGGCATACGGTCATGCTTGACCTAGTGTCGAGAGCTGTAGGACACGTAGGAACCGGGCTGTGCGGTAGCATAGTCGTGTGTGCAAATATGGCAGTTCTAGAGCGGTGGAGCCATGGTTAAGGGCCATTCGGGTTCTTGGGCGGCAACAAATGCTGTGGTCGAGAGGCTAGCGGTGTCAAAATGCCTTAACCATAGTGCATGGGCGTGCTTGACTTGGTGCCAGGAGCCATAGGATGCGTTGGAACGGCCGTGCGGCATGCAAAGTCGTGTGTGCAAATATGGCGTTAAGAGCCGTGGAGCCGAGGTTAAGTGCCGTTCGGGCTCTCGAGTGATGGCAAATGCTATGGTAGAGAGGCCGGAGGTGTCAAAATGCCTTAACCATGGCGTACGGGCATGCTTGACTCGGTCGGGAGCCATAAATGCGTTGGAACCGGCCGTGCGGCGGCATGGTCGAGTGTGCAAATATGGCAGTTTTGGAGCCATGGAGGCATGGTTAAGGGCCCTTCAGGCTCTCGGGTGATGGAAAACTCTATGGTGGAGAGGTGAGAGGCATCAAAATGGCTTAACCATGGCGTACGGGCGTGCTTGACCCGGTGCCGAGAGCCGTAGGATGCACAGGATCCGGCTGTGCGGCAGCACAGTCGTGTGTGCAATTATGGATGTTCTGGAGTCGTGGAGCTATAGTTAAGGGCCGTTCGGGCTCTCGGGTGATGACAAATATTGTGGTGGTGAGGCCAGAGGTGTCAAAATGCCTTAACCATGGCATACGGTCGTGCTTGACCTAGTGTCGAGAGCTGTAGGACACGTAGGAACCGGCTGTGCGGTAGCATAGTCGTGTGTGCAAATATGGCAGTTCTAGAGCGGTGGAGCCATGGTTAAGGGCCATTCAGGTTCTTGGGCGGCAACAAATGCTGTGGTTGAGAGGCCAGCGGTGTCAAAACGCCTTAACCATAGTGCATGGGCGTGCTTGACTTGGTGCGCGGAGCCGTAGGATGCGCAGGAACCGACCGTGCGGCAGCAAAGTCGTGTGTGCAAATATGGCAGTTCTGGAGTCGTGGAGCCGAGGTTAAGTGCCGTTCAGTCTCTCGAGTGACGGCAAACGCTATGGTAGAGAGGCTAGAGGTGTCAAAATGCCTTAACCATGGCGTACGGGCATGCTTGACTCAGTGCCGGGAGCCATAGGACGCGTTGGAACCGACCATGCGGCTGCATGGTCGTGTGTGCAAATATGGCAGTTTTGGAGCCGTGGAGCCGTGGTTAAGGGCCCTTCGGGCTCTCGGGTGATGGAAAACTCTATGGTGGAGAGGTGAGAGGCATCAAAATGGCTTAACCATGGCGTACGGCGTGCTTGACCCGGTGCCGAGAGCCATAAGATGCACGGGATCCGGCCGTGCGGCGGCACGGTCGTGTGTGCAATTATGGATGTTCTGAGTCGTGGAGCTATAGTTAAGGGCCGTTCGGGCTCTCGGGTGATGACAAACATTGTGGTGGTGAGGCCGGAGGCATCAAAATGCCTTAACCATGGCATACGGTCATGCTTGACCTAGTGTCAAGAGCATGCAGGAACAGTAGGACACGCATGAACCGGGTTCTGTGCGTAGCATTTTCGTGTGTGCAAATATGGCGGTTCTAGAGGCGTGGAGCCATGGTTAAGGGCCATTCGGGTTCTCGGGTGGCAAAAACGCTGTGGTGGAGAGGCTAGAGGTGTCAAAATGCCTTAACCATGGCGTACGGGCATGCTTGACTCGGTGCCGGGAGCCATAGGATGCGTTGGAACCGACCGTGCGGCGGCATGGTCGTGTGTGCAAATATGGCGGTTCCGGGAGCCGTGGAGCCAAGGTTAAGGGCCGTTCGGGCTCTCGAGTGATAGCAAACGCTATGGTAGAGAGGCCGGAGGTGTCAAAATGCCTTAACCATGGCGTACGGGCATGCTTGACTCGGCCGAGAGCCATAGGATGCGTTGGAACCGACCGTGCGGCATGGTCGTGTGTGCAAATATGGCGGTTTTGCGGCCGTGGAGCCATGGTTAAGGGCCCTTCGGGCTCTCGGGTGATGAAAAACTCTATGGTGGAGAGGTGAGAGGCATCAAAATGGCTTAACCATGGCGTACGGGCGTGCTTGACCCGGTGCCAAGAGCCGTAGGATGCACGGGATCCGGCGTGCGGCAAAGCACGGTTGTGTGTGCAATTATGGATGTTCGGAGTCGTGGAGCTATAGTTAAGGGCCGTTCGGGCTCTTGGGTGATGACAAATATTGTGGTGGTGAGGCCAGAGGCATCAAAATGCCTTAACCATGGCATACGGTCATGCTTGACCTAGTGTCGAGAGCTATAGGACATGCAGGAACTGGCTGTGCGGTAGCATAGTCGTGTGTGCAAATATGGCAGTTCTAGAGCTGTGGAGCCATGGTTAAGGGCCATTCGGGTTCTCGGGCGGTAATAAATGCTGTGGTGGAGAGGCCAAAGGTGTTAAAACACCTTAACCATGGTGCATGGGCGTGCTTGACTTGGTGCGAGGAGCCGTAGGATGCATAGGAACCGGCCGTGCGGCAGCAAAGTCGTGTGTGCAAATATGGCAGTTCTGGAGCCGTGGAGCCGAGGTTAAGGACCGTTCAGGCTCTCGAGCGACGACAAATGCTATGGTAGAGAGGCTAGAGGTGTCAAAATGCCTTAACCATGGCGTAGGGCTTGCTTGACTCGGTCTTAGGGAGCCATAGGATGCGTTGGAACCGACCATGCGGCATGGTCGTGTGTGCAAATGTGGCGGTTTTGGACTTTGCCGTGGTGCCATGGTTAAGGGCCCTTCGGGCTCTCGGGTGATGGAAAACTCTATGGTGGAGAGGTGAGAGGCATCAAAATGGCTTAACCATGGCGTACGGTGTGCTTGACCCGGTGCCGAGAGCCATAGGATGCACGGGATCCGGCCGTGCACCGGCACGATCGTGTGTGCAATTATGGATGTTCTGGAGTCGTGGAGCTGTAGTTAAGGGCCGTTCAAGCTCTCGGGTGATGGCAAACATTGTGGTGGTGAGGCTAGAGGCATCAAAACGCCTTAACCATGGCATACGGTCATGCTTGACCTAGTGTCAAGAGTCTGTAGGACACGCACGAACCGGGCAGTGCGGTAGCATATTCGTGTGTGCAAATATGGCGTTCTAGAGCCGTGGAGCCATGGTTAAGGGCCATCCGGGTTCTCAGGCGGCAACAAACACTGTGGTGGAGGGGCTAGAGGTGTCAAAATGCCTTAACCCTGGCGTACGGGCATGCTTGACTAAGTGCCAGGAGCCATAGGATGCGTTGGAACCGACCGTGCGGCAGCATGGTCGTGTGTGCAAATATGGCAGTTCTGGATCCGTGGAGCCAAGGTTAAGGGCCGTTCAGGCTCTCGAGTGATGGCAAACGCTATGGTAGAGAGGCCAGAGGTGTCAAAATGCCTTAACCATGGCGTACGGGCATGCTTGACTCGGTCTTGAGAGCCATAGGATGCGTTGGAACCGACCGTGCGGCAGCATGGTCGTGTGTGCAAATATGGCAGTTTTGCAGCCGTGGAGCTGTGGTTAAGGGCCCTTCAGGCTCTCGGGTGATGAAAAACTCTATGGTGGAGAGGTGAGAGGCATCAAAATGGCTTAACCATGGCGTACGGGCGTGCTTGACCCGGTGCCAAGAGCCGTAGGATGCACAGGATCCGGCTGTGCGGCAGCACAGTTGTGTGTGCAATTATGGATGTTCTGGAGTCGTGGAGCTATAGTTAAGGGCCGTTCGGGCTCTCGGGTGACGACAAATATTGTGGTGGTGAGGCCAGAGGCGTCAAAACACCTTAGCCATGGCATACGGTCGTGCTTGACCTAGTGTCGAGAGCTATAGGACATGCAGGAACTGGCTGTGCGGTAGCATAGTCGTGTGTGCAAATATGGCAGTTCTAGAGCTGTGGAGCCATGGTTAAGGGCCATTCAGGTTCTCAGGCGGCAACAAACACTGTGGTCGAGGGGCTAGAGGTGTCAAAATGCCTTAACCCTGGCGTACGGGCATGCTTGACTAAGTGCCAGGAGCCGTAGGATGCGTTGGAACTGACCGTGCGGCAGCATGGTCGTGTGTGCAAATATGGCAGTTCTGGAGCCGTGGAGCCAAGGTTAAGGGCCGTTCAGGCTCTCGAGCGATGGCAAACGCTATGGTAGAGAGGCCAGAGGTGTCAAAATGCCTTAACCGTGGCGTACGAGCATGCTTGACTCAGTGCCGGGAGCCATAGGACGCGTTGGAACCGACCATGCGGCAGCATGGTCGTGTGTGCAAATGTGGCAGTTTTACTGCCGTGGTGCCATGGTTAAGGGCCCTTCAGGCTCTCGGGTGATGGAAAACTCTATGGTGGAGAGGTGAGAGACATCAAAATGGCTTAACCATGGCGTACAGGCGTGCTTGACCCGGTGCCGAGAGCCATAGGATGCACAGGATCCGGCCGTGCACCAACACAGTCGTGTGTGCAATTATGGATGTTCTGGAGTCGTGGAGCTGTAGTTAAGGGCCGTTCAAGCTCTCGGGTGATGGCAAACATTGTGGTGGTGAGGCTAGAGGCATCAAAACGCCTTAACCATGGCATACGGTCATGCTTGACCTAGTGTCAAGAGCTGTAGGACACGCACGAACCGGCTGTGCGGTAGCATATTCGTGTGTGCAAATATGGCAGTTCTTGAGCCGTGGAGCCATGGTTAAGGGCCATTCAGGTTCTCAGGCGGCAACAAACGCTGTGGTGGAGAGGCTAGAGGTGTCAAAATGCCTTAACCATGGCGTATGGGCATGCTTGACTAAGTGCCAGGAGCCATAGGATGCGTTGGAACTGACCGTGCGGCAGCATGGTCGTGTGTGCAAATATGGATGTTCTGGAGTCGTGGAGCTATAGTTAAGGGCCGTTCGGGCTCTCGGGTGATGACAAATATTGTGGTGGTGAGGCCAGAGGCGTCAAAATGCCTTAACCATGGCGTACGAGCATGCTTGACTCGGTCCGAGAGCCATAGGATGCGTTGGAACCGACCGTGCGGCGGCATGGTCGTGTGTGCAAATGTGGCGGTTTGCGCCGTGGTGCCATGGTTAAGGGCCCTTCAGGCTCTCGGGTGATGGAAAACTCTATGGTGGAGAGGTGAGAGGCATCAAAATGGCTTAACCATGGCGTACGGGCGTGCTTGACCCGGTGCCGAGAGCCATAGGATGCACAGGATCCGGCCGTGCACCAGCACAGTCGTGTGTGCAATTATGGATGTTCTGGAGTCGTGGAGCTGTAGTTAAGGGCCGTTCAAGCTCTCGGGTGATGGCAAACATTGTGGTGGTGAGGCTAGAGGCATCAAAACGCCTTAACCATGGCATACGGTCATGCTTGACCTAGTGTCAAGAGCTGTAGGACACGCACGAACCGGCTGTGCAGTAGCATATTCGTGTGTGCAAATATGGCAGTTCTTGAGCTGTGGAGCCATGGTTAAGGGCCATTCAGGTTCTCAGGCGGCAACAAACACTGTGGTGGAGGGGCTAGAGGTGTCAAAATGCCTTAACCCTGGCGTATGGGCATGCTTGACTAAGTGCCAGGAGCCATAGGATGCGTTGGAACTGACCGTGCGGCAGCATGGTCGTGTGTGCAAATATGGCAGTTCTGGAGCCGTGGAGCCGAGGTTAAGGGCTGTTCAGGCTCTCAAGCGATGGCAAACGCTATGGTAGAGAGGCCAGAGGTGTCAAAATGCCTTAACCATGGCGTACGAGCATGCTTGACTCAGTGCCGAGAGCCATAGGATGCGTTGGAACCGACCGTGCGGCAGCATGGTCGTGTGTGCAAATATGGCAGTTTTGCCGCCGTGGAGCTGTGGTTAAGGGCCCTTCAGGCTCTCGGGTGATGAAAAACTCTATGGTGGAGAGGTGAGAGGCATCAAAATGGCTTAACCATGGCGTACGGGCGTGCTTGACCCGGTGCCAAGGATCTGGCTGTGCGGCAGCACAGTTGTGTGTGCAATTATGGATGTTCTGGAGTCGTGGAGCTATAGTTAAGGGCCGTTCGGGCTCTCGGGTGATGACAAATATTGTGGTGGTGAGGCCAGAGGCGTCAAAACGCCTTAGCCATGGCATACGGTCGTGCTTGACCTAGTGTCGAGAGCTATAGGACATGCAGGAACTGGCTGTGCGGTAGCATAGTCGTGTGTGCAAATATGGCAGTTCTAGAGCTGTGGAGCCATGGTTAAGGGCCATTCGGGTTCTCGGGCGGTAATAAACACTGTGGTGGACAGGCCAAAGGTGTTAAAATGCCTTAACCATGGTGCATGGGCGTGCTTGACTTGGTGCGAGGAGCCGTAGGATGCATAGGAACCGGCCGTGCGGCAGCAAAGTCGTGTGTGCAAATATGGCAGTTCTGGAGCCGTGGAGCTGAGGTTAAGGACCGTTTAGGCTCTCGAGCGACGACAAACGCTATGGTAGAGAGGCTAGAGGTGTCAAAATGCCTTAACCATGGCGTACGGGCTTGCTTGACTCAGTGCCGGGAGCCATAGGACGCGTTGGAACCGACCATGCGGCAGCATGGTCGTGTGTGCAAATGTGGCAGTTTTACTGTCGTGGTGCCATGGTTAAGGGCCCTTTAGGCTCTCGGGTGATGGAAAACTCTATGGTGGAGAGGTGAGAGGCATCAAAATGGCTTAACCATGGCGTACAGGCGTGCTTGACCCGGTGCCGAGAGCCATAGGATGCACAGGATCCGGCCGTGCACCAGCACAGTCGTGTGTGCAATTATGGATGTTCTGGAGTCATGGAGCTGTAGTTAAGGGCCGTTCAAGCTCTCGGGTGATGGCAAACATTGTGGTGGTGAGGCTAGAGGCATCAAAACGCCTTAACCATGGCATACGGTCATGCTTGACCTAGTGTCAAGAGCTGTAGGACATGCACGAACCGGCTGTGCGGTAGCATATTCGTGTGTGCAAATATGGCAGTTCTAGAGCTGTGGAGCCATGGTTAAGGGCCATTCAGGTTCTCAGGCGGCAACAAACACTGTGGTGGAGGGGCTAGAGGTGTCAAAATGCCTTAACCCTGGCGTACGGGCATGCTTGACTAAGTGCCAGGAGCCATAGGATGCGTTGGAACTGACCGTGCGGCAGCATGGTCGTGTGTGCAAACTGCCGTGGAGCCAAGGTTAAGGGCTGTTCAGGCTCTCGAGCGATGGCAAACGCTATGGTAGAGAGGCCAGAGGTGTCAAAATGCCTTAACCATGGTGTACGGGCATGCTTGACTCAGTGCCGAGAGCCATAGGATGCGTTGGAACCGACCGTGCGGCAGCATGGTCGTGTGTGCAAATATGGCAGTTTTGCAGCCGTGGAGCTGTGGTTAAGGGCCCTTCAGGCTCTCGGGTGATGAAAAACTCTATGGTGGAGAGGTGAGAGGCATCAAAATGGCTTAACCATGGCGTACGGGCGTGCTTGACCCGGTGCCAAGAGCCGTAGGATGCACAGGATCCGGCTGTGCGGCAGCACAGTCGTGTGTGCAATTATGGATGTTCTGGAGTCGTGGAGCTATAGTTAAGGGCCATTCGGGCTCTCGGGTGATGACAAATATTGTGGTGGTGAGGCCAGAGGCATCAAAACGCCTTAACCATGGCATACGGTCGTGCTTGACCTAGTGTCGAGAGCTATAGGACATGCAGGAACTGGCTGTGCGGTAGCATAGTCGTGTGTGCAAATATGGCAGTTCTAGAGCTGTGGAGCCATGGTTAAGGGCCATTCGGGTTCTCGGGTGGTAATAAACACTGTGGTGGAGTGGCCAAAGGTGTTAAAACACCTTAACCATGGTGCATGGGCGTGCTTGACTTGGTGCGAGGAGCCGTAGGACGCATAGGAACCGGCCGTGCGGCAGCAAAGTCGTGTGTGCAAATATGGCAGTTCTGGAGCCGTGGAGCTGAGGTTAAGGGCCGTTCAGGCTCTCGAGCGATGAAAAATGCTATGGTAGGGAGGCCAGAGGTGTCAAAATGCCTTAACCATGGCGTACGGGCTTGCTTGACTCAGTGCCGGGAGCCATAGGACGCGTTGGAACCGACCATGCGGCAGCATGGTCGTGTGTGCAAATGTGGCAGTTTTACTGCCGTGGAGCCATGGTTAAGGGCCCTTCAGGCTCTCGGGTGATGGAAAACTCTATGGTGGAGAGGTGAGAGGCATCAAAATGGCTTAACCATGGCGTACGGGTGTGCTTGAACCGGTGCCGAGAGCCGTAGGATGCACAGGATCCGGCCGTGCGCCAGCACAGTCGTGTGTGCAATTATGGATATTCTGGAGTCGTGGAGCTATAGTTAAGGGCCGTTCGGGCTCTCAGGTGATGACAAACATTGTGGTGGTGGGGCCAGAGGTGTCAAAACACCTTAACCATGGCATACGGTCGTGCTTGACCTAGTGTCGAGAGCTGTAGGACACGTAGGAATCGGCTGTGCGGTAGCATAGTCGTGTGTGCAAATATGGCAGTTCTAGAGCGGTGGAGCCATGGTTAAGGGCCATTCGGGTTCTTGGGTGGCAACAAATGCTGTGGTCGAGAGGCTAGTGGTGTCAAAACGCCTTAACCATAGTGCATGGGCGTGCTTGACTTGGTGCGAGGAGCCGTAGGATGCGCAGGAACCGGCCGTGCGGCAGCAAAGTCGTGTGTGCAAATATGGCAGTTCTGGAGCCGTGGAGCCGAGGTTAAGTGCCGTTCAGGCTCTCGAGTGACAGCAAACACTATGGTAGAGAGGCCAGAGGTGTCAAAATGCCTTAACCATGGCGTACAGGCATGCTTGACTCGGAGCTGGGAGCCATAAAATGCGTTGGAACCGACCATGCGGCAGCATGGTCGGGTGTGCAAATATGGTAGTTTTGGAGCCGTGGAGGCATGGTTAAGGGCCCTTCAGGCTCTCAGGTGATGGAAAACTCTATGGTGGAGAGGTGAGAGGCATCAAAATGGCTTAACCATGGCATACAGGCGTGCTTGACCCGGTTCCGAGAGCCATAGGATGCACAGGATCCGACCGTGCGGCAGCACAGTCGTGTGTGCAATTATGGATGTTCTGGAGTCATGGAGCTATAGTTTAGGGCCGTTCAGGCTCTCAGGTGATGACAAACATTGTGGTGGTGAGGCCAGAGGCATCAAAATGCCTTAACCATGGCATACGATCATGCTTGACCTAGTGTAAAAAGTTGTAGGACACGCACGAACCGGCTGTGCGGTAGCATATTCGTGTGTGCAAATATGGAAGTTCTAGAGCTATGGAGCCATGGTTAAGGGCCATTCAGGTTCTCAGGTGGCAACAAACGCTGTGGTGGAGAGGCTAGAGGTGTCAAAATGCCTTAACCATGGCGTACGGGCATGCTTGACTCAGTACCAGGAGCCATAGGATGTGTTGGAACTGACCGTGTGGCAGCATGGTCGTGTGTGCAAATATGGCAGTTCTGGAGCCGTGGAGCCAAGGTTAAGGGCCGTTCAGGCTCTCGAACGATGGCAAACACTATGGTAGAGAGGCCAGAGGTGTCAAAATGCCTTAACCATGGTGTACAGGCATGCTTGACTCAGTGCCGAGAGCCATAGGACGCGTTGGAACCGACCGTGCGGCAGCATGGTCGTGTGTGCAAATATGGCGCTTTTGGGCCGAGGAGCCATGGTTAAGGGCCCTTCAGGCTCTCAGGTGATGAAAAACTCTATGGTGGAGAGGTGAGAGGCATCAAAATGGCTTAACCATGGCGTACGGGCGTGCTTGACCCGGTGCCGAGAGCCGTAGGATGCACGGATCCGGCCGTGCGGCGGCACGGTCGTGTGTGCAATTATGGATGTTCGGAGTCGTGGAGCTATAGTTAAGGGCCGTTCGGGCTCTCGGGTGATGACAAATATTGTGGTGGTGAGGCCAGAGGCATCAAAATGCCTTAACCATGGCATCCGGTCGTGCTTGACCTAGTGTCGAGAGCTATAGGACATGCAAGAACTGGCTGTGCGGTAGCATAGTCGTGTGTGCAAATATGGCAGTTCTAGAGCTGTGGAGCCATGGTTAAGGGCCATTCGGGTTCTCGAGCGGTAATAAACGCTGTGGTGGAGAGGCCAAAGGTGTTAAAATGCCTTAACCATGGTGCATGGGCGTGCTTGACTTGGTGCGAGGAGCCATAGGATGCGCAAGAACCGGCCGTGCGGCAGCAAAGTCATGTGTGCAAATATGGCAGTTCTAGAGCCGTGGAGCCGAGGTTAAGTGCCGTTCAGGCTCTCGAGAGACGGCAAACGCTATGGTAGAGAGGCCAGAGGTGTCAAAATGCCTTAACCATGGCATACGGGCATGCTTGACTCGGGAGCCGGAGCCATAAAATGCGTTGGAACCGACCGTGTGGCGCATGGTCGTGTGTGCAAATATGGCGGTTTTGGAGCCGTGGAGGCATGGTTAAGGGCCCTTCGGGCTCTCGGGTGATGGAAAACTCTATGGTGGAGAGGTGAGAGGCATCAAAATGGCTTAACCATGGCGTACGGGCGTGCTTGACCCGGTGCCGAGAGCCATAGGATGCACGGGATCCGGCCGTGCGGCGGCACGATCGTGTGTGCAATTATGGATGTTCGAGTCGTGGAGCTATAGTTAAGGGCCATTCGGGCTCTTGGGTGATGACAAACATTGTGGTGGTGAGGCCGAGGCATAAAATGCCTTAACCATGGCATACGGTCATGCTTGACCTAGTGTCAAGAGCTATAGGACAAGTCTTGCTTTGTGTTTGACAATGTTGCCCTCTGGATCCCTTCTGACTTTATAGACCCACTTCAAACCAATAAATTTGTGACCCTTTGGCAAATTTGCATAGCACCATGTGTTGTTCTCTTGAATTGATTTTAGCTCATTGTTCATTGCTTCAATCCAAAATTTTTCTTCTAGAGCCTCATCTACTCCGATGGCTCATCTCGCAACAAGCAAACACACCCCACTATACTCATAATCCTGCATTTCTTCAGTGGAGTCAATGAGATCATTCAGGGTTCTAAATCTCAGAGGCCCCCCAAATGTCTCCTCTGAATGCTAACTTCGTGGTGTGGCCCACATACCACCTGCTCCTTGATTTGCATCAGGAGTGTTTTGAGGGTTGGGAAATGCTTCAACATTTTCATCAGCACCCCCTTGATCAGCTAACTGCTCACCCTCATGTTCTGCAAGCTGATTGCCTGCATTTCCTTCTGTTGTCGGATTTCTTTCAGACAGTTCATAATGAACTACAAAGCTGTTTGTCTGTTGTTCTATGTTGCTCCCTGCACCACTCCAATCCCATGGCCTTTCTTCATCAAAACCTACATCCTTGCTCACCACCAATCTATTAGTAGTAGGATTAAAGAACCTGTAGCCTTTTGTGCCTGACTCATAACCAATGAACATCACTGGGCAAGATCTATCAGATAGTTTTTTCAGACCTGGACCAACCAGTTTTACATGACCAACACATCCAAAAGTTCTCATGTGACTTACTTTTGGCTTCTTACCATGCCAAGCTTCAAATGGAGTTTTGCTGTTTAGTGCCTTTGTGGGAGATCTATTCAAAATATAAACAGCAGTGCACACTGCTTCACCCCCAAATTCAGATGGCACCTTCATTGTTTTCAACAAGCACCTGGCCATTTCAACTATAGTTTGATTTCTCCTCTCTACTACTCCATTTTTCGGGGAGAATATGGTGTAGTAGTGTAGTGCTTGATGCCACCCTCATCATAGAAAATTGAGAACCGATTGGATATGAACTCTCCCCCCTATCGCTTCTCAAGGCTTTCATCGTGCCATTCAACTCAAGTTTAGCTCTCATTTTTATCTTTTTGAAACAATCTAGAGCTTGATCCTTGGTCTTGAGCATTTCAATCCACATGTATCTCGTTGTAATCATCTACAACCAGCGAGAAAATAGGAAGCCCTCCCAATTGACTTAGGAGTAATGTGCCCACACAAATCAGCATATACAAGATCTAAGCCTTTTTTCTGCCCTATAGCTTGACACTTGTGGAAAGGGTTTTCTGTGCTGTTTTCCCAGAACACAACCATCACAAACTTTCTCTACCCTGGCTACTAGTGGCAGACCATCAACCATCTTCTTAGCACTGAGGTCATTCAAAGCTCTAAAATTTAAATGCCCAAACCTAGCATGCCACTGCCATGACTGAACTTTAGACTGAGCAAGCAAACAAACAGGAGGTACTAGCCCAAACTTTGCCAAATACAGTCTATTGCATGTCCTAGGTGCAAAGATTAGCAGGTTTTGTTCTTGATCAAACACACGAAGCCTTCCATTTCCCAGAACAACCATAAATCCTTTTTCTTCTAACTGACCCAAACTAACAATATTACTTTTCAATTTGGGAATGTAGTAAACATCAATTAGTACCTTGTGGCCATGATGACGATCCTCCATTACCACTGAACCCATGATCCTCCATTACCACTGAACCCATGCCATGGATCTCGACGCGTGTGCTGTCACCAAAACACAGAGTTCCTTGAACACTTGTGTCAAGCTGTGTCAGTGTTGACAGTGTTCCTGTCATGTGGTTACTGGCACCGGTGTCAAGCACCCAAACACCATCAGGAACGTCCACCGGCACCACCGTCTCCATCGCCAAGTGAACGCACTGCGTTGGCTCGTGCACGACATCGCACATGGCTAGCATCAGTGCGCTCGGCTGATCGGTGCCATCGATGGCCACGTTGGCCTCCGGCTGAGCCTGCTCCTTCTTCTTCTCTTTCTTCAGACACTTGCAATCCTGCTCCCAGTGGCCATAGATGCCACAGTTACGTCAACGGCCTTTGCGATGCGGCGTGCCCTCGGACGTCAATTTGACCGGCTTCGAGGCACCTGTTGGTGGTCCTAAACTCATTTCTAACCCCACCAACAATAGTTTATAATTCACCAAAAACTATGTAGATAGGAGTTCTATATTAACAAATTCCATAGTTTTGGTATATATACTTGTTTTGTAGGTTATTCATGGAATATATATAAAAGGGCCAAGAAAATGGAGAAAATGATTTATAAAACAACAATTCAACTTTTGGCCCATTGCAAAGCAAGGAAGAGAAGGAGGAAAAGGCCCAACCGAAGCAGTTTTAGCGCAAAACCCACCATGGGCCGAGCCCGGAGCCCACCGGAGGCCACATGCCAAGGTCGGTGGCCTGGGGAGGCTCACCTGGCGTGGGCGCACCTGAGGCGCGCGCACCTAGGGAGGCGCCGCCTGGCCCCACCTTCCTAGAGGCGGTACATTCAATGCAGAGACTGGCGGTGCGGGGGTGTTTTGGTCATTTGCACCCTGAAACCGACCTCCCCACCTCCTATTTAAGCATGGGCTCTCTCCCTCTCACAATACACTTTTAATCATGTAATTTTTATTCTTCATTCTACCTCCCCACTCCACAAGTCTACACTAGAGGAAGAGTAGAGCCACTACACCTAGCCTCTAGCTAGAATAGAAGTAGGGGAGTGAGAGAGGTCAAGAGCGGAGCAACTCTTCTCGAGTGTTCCCGGAAGCCTAGCCTTCGTCGGGGTGGAGTGCCGGATTTGTCGACTCCCTCCTCGCTTGTACCTCGGCGGCTTCTTACGCTTGGAGTAAGACGTTCGTGTTTACCTATTGGTACTATCCTTATAGCAAAGTTATCTTTGTCGTTATTCACTTGCGGGTTCGTCGATCGTCCTTGTGGCGATAGTTCTAGTTGAGGACTCTTGATAAAGACGGATGTTCCTGGCCAATGCTAGAGCTGTAATGTTTAGCATAGACATGGTGTCTAAGCTAGAGGTTACCTTCATTTGCCTTGCACTCCACGGTTGAGGGGTAGGCTGCAGGTGGTGACAGCCCTGTCCGTCCCTTGTAATCCCCCACGTCCGGGTGCGACGTAGAGCTACAGGTCGGGATCACTTGGTAGACCAGGTGCGATCTGGTGCCCGAAGTGAGGGAGTAACGACTTGGCTATCTTTCTCTAAGGTTTCTACCTCTAGAAAACCTCACTTTCCCAGTTATCTACTTCTTTCCTCTGGGCAACCTAGCTAAGAGAGAACCTGAGCATACCATTCTTCGTGAAGTTTACGATACACTGTTTATCACCGGGTGAAGTGCTACAATGGTATTTCCGTGCGCTTGAGGATTTTGCTGCTTTCGCTAAGAAACACCAACAAGCATTTCTGGTGCCGTTGCTGGGGAACGGTTGTTCTAG
This sequence comes from Themeda triandra, assembly GCA_018135685.1. Taxonomy (NCBI): domain Eukaryota; kingdom Viridiplantae; phylum Streptophyta; class Magnoliopsida; order Poales; family Poaceae; genus Themeda; species Themeda triandra. The sequence goes on along the minus strand of JAENPR010002052.1, from coordinate 58,240 downwards.
TTATCTCCGAACCTAGTTGCCCGTGTACCTTGTTCTACGTTTGCTTCTCTTTTATTTCTTTTTATAAAATGGAGCTACCAACCATCCACAACCTATCAGCTCCGAAGGGTGAGCTCATTGAACCGCCACAATCCTCGAAGCCAATCACAGCTTCTAGTTACGAGCTCCGCCCTGGCTTCATAGCCTTGTGCTTGCCTGACTATATTAGGCATGTCACAAGAAATGTTGCGGTGGAAGTTGTTTCCCTTTTCTCTCAATGAAAGGGCGAGGCAATGGTACGCCCACAACGTAGGAAAGGTAAATGGAGATTGGGAGGAACTTTGGAACAAATTTTGTTTCTTTTTCTTCCCTATATCTCGAATCGCTTCCCTACGACAAGAAATCCTCAGCTTCCAACAAAAAGAAAAAGAAACCATAAGCGCAGCCTGGGACCGATTCTTGAACTAGATCGGGCCCAGATTTGTCTATACCAAACCACGTGCTATTGCAGCACTTTTGGTTAGGTCTTAGCAAAGAGTCTGCCCTATAGCTCGACACGGCCGTCGGTGGATCTTTTACACATAAGACCACAGCGGAAGGAGAGGCACTTCTAGACCGTATACTAGAAAGCACGCCTCCGTTAGAACCCATCCGGTTTGAGCCTGAGCCGGTTAAAGAGGAAGTCTCTTCGGCAGTTGTCGAACCTGTGATAGAGACATCCTCTCCCGAACCAGAAGCCTTAGAGGGAGATTCCCAATGCATGGAACTTCCTGTATTCGAGGATGACCTTTTCGAAGAATTCGGAAACACCTCGAAATACGAATGTCAAAAGAGACCACCAATCCCTATCACACCTAGCGATCCTCTTGATGAACTCTTTCTCAGAGAATCTGTTAAGGAGTTGACCGCTATTATGAGCTCAAAGTTGGTAGCTGAGGGAGAGCTCTCTTCTGGAGAAATTCAGGTTCGCACTCCTTCTTCACCCCTCCGATGCAAAATTCAAGGAGATTGGGTGGATGTCTTGTATAATCCCACTGTTGGAATAAACATCATGTCAAAATCCTATGCATTCATATGCTTAGGAGAAAAACCACGCAACTCAACGGTCAAGCCCCTTCGAGTAGCACCTCGAACTACTCTTAAAGGACTTGGGATTCTACATAACATGACTCTTTACCATAATGATGTTGAAGTAGCCCTGGACTTCCATGTCTTTGACATCCAGGACTTCGACATTCTAATTGGGCATCCCCTGGAGAAACTCTTTGAGACTCCACCAAAAATAGGGGAATTAGATGTAAAACTAGGGAGGGAATCTTTTTCCATCCAAGTCACACGAGCTAAAAACTCAGTGGCTGAACCTCTCCCTAGTATGCCCATGGAAGTCAAATCGGTTATTCCTTTCGAGTCACCAGAGTTGTCATCGAAAAAAGATGCGCATCTCTTTATAGAAGATGAAGACGACCTAGGAGAGACCATAGAACTACCCAAGGAGGAAAAACCAACACGACCTCCAGTTGAGCTTAAACCCTTACCTACGAGACTACGCTATGTTTTCTTGAATGGCGACACGCAAACTCCTGTCATCATTAGTGATAAGCTTAGTGACAAGGAGACAGCTGAACTCATCGCTGTCCTAGAAAAGCAAAAGACTGTCTTTGGGTACTCCTTAGAAGATCTCAAGGGAATAAGCCCAACACTTTGCACCCATCGCATTCCTATTGACCCCTCAAGTACACCTACACGGGAGCCTCAACGTAGGCTTAATAATGCGATGCAGGAAGTCATGAAAAAGGAAGTTTTAAAACTTTTTCACGTCAGGATTATTTATCCCGTACCACATAGTGATTGGGTTAGCCCAGTCCAAGTGGTTCCCAAAAAGGGTGGTATGACGGTCGTTAAAAATGATAAAAACGAGCTTATTCCTCAACAAACCGTCACGGGGTGGAGGATTGTATTGATTACCGAAAACTCAATGCGGCGACTAAGAAAGATCACTTTCCACTTCCCTTCATTGATGAAATGTTGGAGCGGTTAGTGAAACACTCTTTCTTTTGTTTCCTCGATGGGTATTCGGGATATCATCAGATTCCCATCCACCCCGATGACCAAAGCAAGACGACTTTCACATGCCCTTATGGAACATACACCTATCGGAGGATGTCATTTGGGTTGTGTAATGCACCAGCATCTTTCCAACGGTGTATGATGTCTATCTTTTCAGACATGATTGAAGAAATCATGGAAGTTTTCATGGGCGACTTCTCTGTCTATGGAAAAACTTTCAATCATTGTCTTGAAAATTTAGACAGAGTCTTGCAAAGGTGCCAGGAGAAAGATTTGGTACTTAATTGGGAAAAGTGCCATTTCATGGTCCGAGAGGGCATTGTCCTTGGTCACCTAGCATCAGAATGAGGGATAGAGGTAGATAAGGCTAAAATCGAAGTTATCGAGCAACTACCTCCCCCAGTGAATGTAAAAGGAATCCGTAGTTTTCTAGGCCATGCAGGGTTCTACAGGAGATTTATAAAAGATTTTTCTCAAATGTCTAGACCCTCACAAGCCTCGTTAGCTATGGATGTACCTTTTGAGTTCACAGATGAGTGCTTAAATGCTTTCCACACTCTTAAGAAAGCACTCATCTCGGCTCTGATCATTCAACCTCCCGATTGGTCTCTACCTTTTGAGATCATGTGTGATGCTAGTGACTATGTTGTTGGTGCGGTCCTTGGCCAAACCAAAGATAAGAAGCATCATGCAATAGCTTACGCTAGCAAGACGCTAACAGGAGCTCAGCTCAACTACGCTACCACAGAGAAAGAGCTCCTCGCAGTTGTCTATGCTATCGATAAGTTCAGGTCTTACTTAGTAGGTGCAAAAGTCATCGTCTATATGGATCATGCGGCGTTGAAATATTTGCTCACTAAGAAAGACGCAAAACCCCATTTGATTCTCTGGATTCTTCTACTCCAAGAATTTGACCTTGAAATATAAGATAAAAAGGGAGTAGAGAATACCGTTGCGGATCATTTGTCACGTATGTAGGTTACTAACATGCAGGAACTCCCCATAAATGATTTCCTACGCGATGACATGCTACTAAAGGTGGCAGACTCCAACCCATGGTACGCAAACATCATCAACTATATGGTTGCAAGATATGTACCACCAGGTGAAAATAGGAGGAAACTACAAGTCGAAAGCCTACGTCACCTTTGGGATGACCCATGCCTATATCGGGTATGTTCGGACGGTCTGTTGAGGAGATGTGTGCCGACAGCAGAGGGCCTACAAATCATTGAGAAGTCTCACTCAGCACCGTACAGAGGCCATTATGGAGTCTTCCGCACACAAGCCAAAATCTGGTAGTGTGGATTCTTCTGGCCGACAATGTACGAAGACACCAAAGAATTCATTCGGAGGTGTCGGAAGTGTCAATTCCAAGGAGGCATAACCACTCACAATGTGATGTCCCTACACTACAACCTTCAAATAGAATATTTGATGTGTGGGGCATTGATTACATGGGACCCTTCCAGAAATCCCATGATTGTGAGTACATCCTCATTGCTGTCGACTACGTATCCAAGTGGGTGGAGGCCATACCATGCAGAGCAACTGACGCCAAGTACGCTAGAAAGATGTTCCATGAAGTGATCTTCCCTCGCTTTGGAACACCACACATGGTGATAAGCGATGGAGGATCTCACTTCATCGACAAAACATTCAGAGCATTCTTGAAGAAGCTTGGGGCCAAGCATAACATCGCCACACCCTACCATCCTCAAACAAGTGGTTAGGCTGAGACCTCCAACAAACAGATGAAGAATATCCTACAGAAGATGGTCAACGATATGGGGAAGGGTTGGAAAAGTAACTTCCCGATGCACTCTGGGCATACAGGACTGCTTACAAAACCCCTATCGGCATGTCACCATTCCGGCTCGTATACGGTAAAAGTTGCCACTTACCCATAGAGCTCAAACATCGAGCTTATTGGGCTATCAAGAGCTGGAATATGGACCTCAAACTAGCCGCCAGAAATCATCAACGACAGATTTCTGAACTGGAAGAATGGTGAGAGAAGGTTTATCATAGTGCCAAGCTTTACAAAGAAAGAACAAAAAGATGGCACGATCACCGAATGAAGCTCAAGGTCTTGTGGTTCAACTCCAAGGTGAAGCTATTCGGTGAAGGAAAGCTCCGGAGCAAGTGGAAAGGACCATACACCATCATCGACACATCATTCCATGGAGTGATCATGATTCAAGACGACGACGGTAATATCTTCAAGGTTAACGGCCGCGTCTTAAATCTTTCCTTAAGCCATCTCACAATTTAAATTTTAATCAAGAGTTGGATAGAATAGATCTAATTATACCTTGAAAAATATTTTCTTTTAAAATTACTAGGCTAATTAATCTATTCTTTCTTATCAAATAAAAATATTTTCAATATATATATTGTGCCTCCATTTTGTCTCCATTTGTTTTTGTCCTATGGTTGCACAAGAAAAATAAAAAGACAAAAAGTACAAAAACAAGTGTGGGGGAGGCACCTTGACCTCTCTAAAAAAGTGCACAAAATACGCGTCACGATAAAATTTTGGTTTGTGCACCTTCTCACTCCCTATAAATACTTTTATTCTTCTAGAATAAATTGGCTTATAATTAAAAGTTTGATGCTCCATTCCCGTGTTCACCAATTGATAGCAATTTGCATACTTTTAATTCCTCGCTAAATTTCCTAATATCTGTGAATAACTTATAATAGGGACCCCATTTATGTCTAAGTTTTTGACGGGTGTGATATAGTAGGATGATATGATGCTTGCTTATCTCTTGCAATAGACTTGGGTTTTATTTGCAAAATCTCAAAATTCATAGCATGCCCCCTCGAATGAAATAATTCCCACCAGAGCCATATATATTCATGCTACTTAAAATTACAAACCTTGCCACATAGCCGCTTGCTTTGTGTTGAGTTGTGTCAGGCTGTAACACCCAAAATTTTACAATATTTTAAAATAGCCAAAATGATTTAATTATGCTATTTTGGGAATATTTAACATAGGCAAAAATAATATTTTGGGGCAATTTAAAGTGAACTATTAGGTTAGGGATATGTTGATGCATTCATGCTGCTGCATTTTATTTTTGTCATGCTTGGTTTTGAACAAGATTCAAATGGAATTCAAATTCTTTTTAAAATACCTTGAAAAGCTAGGGAAAATAAAAATAGAAAAGGGAATTCCCCTCCTCCCTTCCTATTCAGCCCGAAGGCCCAAACCCGGCCTGCCTCCCCTCTCCCCTCCTTTCCTTCTTTTCACGGCCTGGTAGCCAAACACAGTGGCCCGGTCAGCCCAAGTAGAGCAGCCGGCCCAACAGAAGGAAGCAGCAGCAGCCCATCTCTCTCCCTCTCCGTTCACTCGCTGCTGTTGACGGTCGTTAAGTATCAATTTCATACCGTCAACGCAGCAAGAGAAAGGACTAATTTGAGTTCACCTGTTAGATATAGGGGTTACACTGACAGAATTCCACGAGTTTTGGTGATTGTCTATTTCTGGGGGGTTATCGGAAAGAGAACCAAAGGAGGCCCACATGTCATGATTACATAGAGATAAAGACCGAACGGGTGAAATTGTATACTCTAGAAGACTCCGTAAGGCGACACACAACTCCGGGCCCACTCCGGCATTGGCCGTAGTCGGCCGCCTAAGGGGGAGTCGGCCGACTCCCCACCTCAACCAATCACGTTGAGTCTCGCGGATCCCGCCTCCACCGCCTTTGAGGATGAATAATTATCGTCCATTTAGGTCGGTTTGATCCGAGGGCCGTGGTGCATCCTAGGGGCTATATATTCGAGTCCCCGGCCCCTGGGTGAAACCCTAATTCATTCAAGAGTTCATTCTCTCATCTGAAGAATCAGAGAAGCCAGAGCCACCATCTCAATTAGAGCTCTATAGTTTAGTAGCATAGCTACATAGGAATAGATCTAGAGGCAATCAAGCCTAGCTTGGAGTCCGGATCTGTCGGAGTTCTTGGTAATTCCCCTCTACATTCTTGTAATATTCATCATTGTTCGTGATACTATGAGTAGTACTTTATTCTATTCTATTATATCGACTTGACTTTGCTCTATTTGATTATGTTCTCAATTATATCGTTCTTAGTTTACTTTGATTATATGTTTAGCATAGTTGGACTAGAATTATGTTTATGCATAGGATCGTATAGCGTTGCTCATTAGATCAATGGGTGAGTGGTAAATATTGTGTAGGCGTGGTGCCTAGGCCGTATTTATCCGCAATTGCACCCTATATTCCCCGATCGTGAGGTAGATCGCGGAGTGACAGCCTCCGTTGAGTCCTTTGTAGCCCTTCTCCCGAGTATAGGTCTAGCGTAATACCCCTATTACATTGAAGTCATTGCTATGTCTCTAGTCTTCTCGGTAATATCACTATGCATAGATGTAACCTTTTCCCGCCATGATTGCTAGATGTTCTTGCACTAATCATTGTATGCTTTGACTTTATAGTTAGAATAACATAGGATTACACCCTAGATCGTCCTAGTCCATGCTAGTGTTATAAGCTTAGAGTGCTAAGTTGAGATGGCTTATTACTATTATTTTATGTGGCTAAATGCTCTCATTTATCTTATGTCATTTATCATTCATTCCTATATTTTATGTGACACTTACCCCGTATGAGATGATCGATACAGACAAGGTTAAGCTCTCCATTATCGCATGTGCATTGCTCATCACTCATTATCCAAAGGCATTCCCTTCCCAAAGGGTAAAATTATAAATAACGATACCTGGATTACTCCTGGTTAAAATGCTATGATGATATATTCTCGTGCGCTATGAACCCTCCTTATTTCGGTTGCACTTAATAGACATCAACAAGCATTTTTGGCGCCATTGCGAGGAAGGTTGAAAGCCAATGGATAATGAGCAGCATTGCACTAGATAATGTGATCAAGTTGTCTTTTTCATACTAACCCCTCTCTACAGATTACCCTTGTTTTGTCTACTTGTGTATTTTATGCGGGGTTATCAAGACAATTCTTCCCGATAATTATATTGACGATCCGTAAGCTTTATTCGGGAAGGCCGGGAAGCAAGTTGAAGAAGACCACTCAATCATCATCATCAACTCAACTTGGAAGTTTGTCGGAAGCGTAAAAGTCGACCTTTCATTCGAGACTTGACACCGAAATTTGAAGCCATGGCGAACAAGTCACTCCGCGAGTTCTCGCTCCAACTACGGACAACATTCGTACTTGGACCGCTGCGGACATCGAAGGAGCTTTTGAGCTCAAGCCCGCGCCGATCAACATGGTGCAAGCAAGCCGCTTCGTGGAAGGCCCATGAAGATGCTAGTGCTCATCTCCAACACTTCCCGGAGATTTGTAGCACATTCACTATCAAGGATGTCCCCCGAGATGCTATACTACTTCGCCTCTTCCCATTCTCACTCTTGGGGAGAGCGAAGCAAAGGTTCTACGCCAATAAAGAGAAGAATACTACGTGGGCACTATGTTCAACCAATTTCTTGGCGAAGTTCTTTCCCATGGGCAAGACAAATGCTCTTCGTGGGAAGATATCAAGCTTTCAAAGAACATCATGATGAGACTGTCCCGAAGCTTGGGAGCGCTTTCAAGATTACATCCTCGAATGTCCTCATCATGGCATGGAGAATTGGCCGCTTATGCGCACATTCTACCATGGGCTCAAGAACAACGACACGTGAGACGATGGATGCAGCCGGAGGTGCATTCTTATCACTCACTATTCCTCAAGCCACGGCTCTTGTGGAGAAGATGGCATCCAACCAAGGTTGGAGTGAAGAAAGAACTCGGACCCGCAAGAGAGGTGGAGGAATGCACCAATGAAGGAGGTAGACATGCCGTCTCGCCAAAATGGACTCGTAATGAAGAGGCTCGATGAGAGAGCCACGAGAGAAGAAAGAAGTCATGCATATACATGATGCTCGCATAACATGTGAAGAGTGTGGAGAGACTCGGGCACACAGGTGCTAACCGCCCGTAGCCAAGGAGGACGTGAACTACCTCAACAACAACAACAACAACAACAACAATTACTATCTTCCTCGTGCGGAATCAAGGTTGGAATCAACAACAGAGGCCTAACTACTCGAGCAATTATTCGTGCAACTATCAAGGTAACACTCCTCCTACAATAATTACAACCAAATAGCCTTTGAGAGAGTTAGTGCCAATCAAGGCAAGTTGATGGACAACTTGTCCAAGAAGCCGGCATCAAATGACAAGGTCCTAGAGACACTCGCAGAATGTAATGGATGGCTTTTCCAATGCCATCAAGAGTCACTTCAGCTTCAACAAAATACTTGAGTCGCAGTACAACGGCTTGTCAACCTTGCTCCCTCTCGCCCAAGGTAAACCGCGACAACCCGAAGAGCTCAAAACCGCAAATCTTGTTGATATATTCAATGTAGAAGACAGCTGGAGTGATGCATCGAAAGGGTCATGGATTGATGCAACTCGCCAATCAAGAAGGGTGATCCGGGAGACCGGTCATTCCGATCTCCATTGGAAGTACCAACTTCAATGAGGCAATCTGTGATTTCGGTGCAAGCATCAACATCATGCCAAGAGTGAGATATGAGAAGCTATTCAGATGCCCTCTAGCATACACAACCATGTGCTTGCAGCTTGCAGATCAGTCACTTCGTGTTCCCTTGGGAGTACTAGAAGATATATGTGTACGAGTAGGCAACTCGTATGTCCCTGCAGACTTCGTGGTAGTGGATACAAGCAGTGATGAAAGGTCCCCTATCATTCTGGGACGACCATTCTTGAACACTGCTGGAGCTATCATGTACGCCAACACCGCCAAGATCATCTTCAACATCAAGGGCAAGAGAGAGACCTTCTTCTTCAAGAACCGAGTCTTTGCCGCAGCCTCCCAAAGATACCCTCATCAACGAACGGTGAGAAGAAGAAGAATCCAGCTAAGAAGAGCAAGAACAAAGATAAGAAGACCAAGAAGACGGAGACGTGAGGATGGTCACCGCAGTCCACAAGGAGCATGACCACTTACTCAAGTCCCCACGTCGATCAAGAAGGATGACCCGGTGTCCCAACCATTCAATGCTCCATCAACAAGCTCTTTCAATAAAGGCATGCGTGACACCGGATCGACGTCAACATTATGGCCAAGGTAACCTATGAGTATCTATATGGCACTATGCCTTTGGAGCCCACCTATGCACAACGCAGATGGCGATCGACATTCCGTCGTCGAAGGAGAAGTGAAGGATGTCCTCATCCAGATAGATGACCATTATGTCTCCACGAGACTTTTCTAGTCATCGATATGGGAGATGACTATGATCCTCCAATCATCCTAGGAAGACCATTCCCGAACACCACCGTAGCTATCATCTATATTGGGACGGAGAGATTCATTTCCACTTTTCCACCGAGAAGGTACGCCGCTACTTCAGCAATAATTATATAATCACCGAGGAGCCCAAGAAGAACGAGCGAGGAGAAGGCAACGTACCTCGCGCGTAACAAGAAGAACATCACTACGTATAGATGGGCCGACTATGAGGAAGAAGTGTCAAGATATGAAGACCGATATCCCGTAAGAGAAGAACGTTGCGAAGAAGAAGAGGTGCTACCACGAAGAGAAACAAGTGATTCAAGAAGCTTCCTCCTCAAGGTCACCCTCTCCAACAAAGAAGGTGTGGAAGGTAAAAGCAAAAACAAAATCAAGTCCTACACACGAGGCGACATCATCAGAGGCGCCAGCCAATGCGCCCCTTGAAAAATGAGCGAACATGACAAGTCCCGTTCGGAGGACTTAAAACCACCGAACGCCGCGCCAAGAGGTAATTTGGTGTTTATCGGCAATTCACTTTTCAAAGCATTGTAATTTTACCTTAGCATATTTATTTTCCTACTTGCATCTTAGTTGCATTTCTACTCTATTATCTCGCATTAGAAAAGAAAATAAAGATATTTACATTTGCATCCGTAAAAAACTTTAAGCCCCATGTGGATAATCATTCACCGTGGTGGCACAAAAATAATTTCTCGGATATTTATCTTTCCCCGTCTCGCATTCCTTAAATAATAAAAAGATAAAAATATTTCTTGTGATCCTATTAGAATGAGTTTTAAGTTAGGGAAGTTCTAGAGAACCAAGGCCTAGAGGTTTTATCACTAACGCTTAATCGCTTCCACAAGCCTTGTTGTCTATTTGAGCTTCATAGAACATCAAGGATCATGAAGAGCTAACAGCGAAGGACATCCAGTCCCCGTCTGAGTGCTTGCCCGCGACACTTGAACGCCGTCTCTAACGGAACTATCTACGACACTCCCGGAGGACTAGAACGTCTTCGGTGCACATCGTCGCAACATCGCGAGACTATGTCAACATCCGGCTTGGGGAGGGCATCCCCGTGTACCAAGCTAAGTGTTTCCAACTTATCTCGTTTATGCCTTGTTAAAGTATGCTTTGTTAAAACAACTAAAAAAGATGCATAACCATAGAAACCCGAAAGATTTCTTTATTTATCCTTTTCTACTTTTGAAGAGCTCTTGCAATCTGTCTTTAAAGTGATCCCTAGAATAAACTCTATATGGAGATGATGAATAGTTGCTCTCGCCGTAATTCCTTTTAAGTACCTAGTTTTCAACCTTGCACTCTCCCGAGTTTTGGACACAACTTGTTTAGATTTGAGATTTGCTCAACTCCGAAACTTGTGGGTAGCAAACACTTGATCTAAGTCTAGGTGGTTGACGGGTATGATATGGGAAGGTTTTGAGTCTGTCTGTCCATCTTGTTCCTAGAGATACTAGAGTTCTAGAGAATTTATCTCGTGAAAATATTAAATTCCTACGGGATGAGTTCCTTTATGATGAGAGTTCAAATTCCTACCACACCATATATTCATGCTTACTAGATTAGGAAAACCCATCTCGTTTATATAGATCATATTGTAGGTTTGAGTGTAGACTTTATAGGCATTGAGTGTGGTTATGCTTTTGTGGACCCATAAGGAATCAATCATACGGTTAAAGTCAATACTATGTGCTCTCCATCCATTGATCTATGCTACTACGTCCTCGAAGCATGCACCCATTTTATATCTACTACATTCATTTTGTGCTACTTAAATCCCTTGAAGTATCACCCACATATAGATCCATATCCACCACATATCGTGCTATCTCTACCCTGGAGATACGCACTTATGCTGCTCCTATCCTAGGAGTACGCATTCTCCACTTATTGTGCTGTCTCTACCCTGGAGATACGCACCTATGCTGCTCCTACCCTGGGAGTACGCATTCATCCATCCATCCATTCACATATACATACACCATTCATTTCACTTCATCCAGAAAAGGTTCCACTCCTATCCTGGGAGTGAACATCTAGACATAATCATTGCCGTTCTATTTGCCTACATAAAAGCTCCAGTCATTATCATTTCAAGTTATACACTCCCCATTGCTAAAGTTTCGTTTCCAGAGGATTAGTTGCTCTAAAAAAAAGAAGAAAAGAAAGAAAGAAAAAAAAAGAGTAGCCAAGTCCTTCCTTTCAAGAAGTTTCAAGGTTTCCGAATAAAGGGAGTCATGTTATCCCCAAAGGAGCAAGTGTAGAAGTAGATGTTCACCAAGTTGAGTACCCTCATAATCATTTTCTTATCATCATCATCCCATCGTCATCCTATCATCATCTTATCATCCATTCCACTTCCTCATTCACACGCACATATGACTCTATTATTATTTTAGTTCCTATTGGATCCATGTCTTAACTATGCAATATATGCAAGTGAGTTTGAGTGTCTCCCCACCTATGAGCTCCACATAAGCCTATTAGAAAGTAGGGTGAGAGAGAGAAGGCACTTTCCATTATACCTTAGTCCCACAAATACCACATATTCTGAGAGAAGAGAGAAGGCATACACTACTCATGCCTTAGAGAGGATCCAGAAATACCACAAATGAGAGACCTCAAAGGTTCATACAAGGAACTCTGAGTTTTATTTCAAAACTTTGCAAAAACTCCGGGATAATAGTTGATCAAAGAGCGAGAAACATGGCGCTTGACTTGACCAATCTATCTTTCAACTACTCAAGACCCAAGTGACGGTTACAAGCCCCATGGTGAAAGGTAATATGAGTAAGTTTTGAGTTAGAATAGTTCACTCTAATCAGGAGGAGAGTTCTTGTTTGAACGCATGTGTACTTGTGAGGAGTGAAAGCATTGCGGCAACTCCCGATCCATCACTTGAGTCTATCTTTGCTCGGGGACGAGCAAAAGGTAAGCTTGGGGGAGTTTGTTGACGGTCGTTAAGTATCAATTTCATACCGTCAACGCAGCAAGAGAAAGGACTAATTTGAGTTCACCCGTTAGATATAGGGGTTACACGACGTAATTCCACGAGTTTTGGTGATTGTCTATTTCCGCAGGGGGTTATCGAAAGAGAACCAAAGGAGGCCCACATGTCATGATTACATAGAAATAAAGACCGAACGGGTGAAATTGTATACTCTAGAAGACTCCGGAAGGCGACACTGAAACCCGGGGCCCACTCCGGCATTGGCCGAGTCGGCCGCCAAGGGGGAGTCGGCCGACTCCCCACCTCAACCAATCACGTTGAGTCTCGTGGATCCCGCCTCCACCGCCTTTGAGGATGAATAATTATCGTCCATTTAGGTCGGTTTGATCCGAGGGCCGTGGTGCATCCTAGGGGCTATATATTCGAGCCCCCGGCCCCGGGTGAAACCCTAATTCATTCAAGAGTTCATTCTCTCATCTCAAGAATTCGAGAAGCCGAGCCACCATCTCAATTAGAGCTCTATAGTTTAGTAGCATAGCTACATAGGAATAGATCTAGAGGGAATCAAGCCTAGCTTGGAGTCCGGATCTGTCGGAGTTCTTGGTAATTCCCCTCTACATTCTTGTAATATTCATCATTGTTCGTGATACTATGAGTAGTACTTTATTCTATTCTATTATATCGACTTGACTTTGCTCTATTTGATTATGTTCTCAATTATATCGTTCTTAGTTTACTTTGATTATATGTTTAGCATAGTTGGACTAGAATTATGTTTATGCATAGGATCGTATAGCGCTTGCTCATTAGATCGATGGGTGAGTGGTAAATATTGTGTAGGCGTGGTGCCTAGGCCGTATTTATCTCGCAATTGCACCCTATATTCCGGATCGTGAGGTAGATCGCGGGAGTGACAGATCCGTTGAGTCCTTTGTAGCCCTTCTCCCGAGTATAGGTCTAGCGTAATACCCCTATTACATTGAAGTCATTGCTATGTCTCTAGTCTTCTCGGTAATATCACTATGCATAGATGTAACCTTTTCCCGCCATGATTGCTAGATGTTCTTGCACTAATCATTGTATGCTTTGACTTTATAGTTAGAATAACATAGGATTACACCCTAGATCATCCTAGTCCATGCTAGTGTTATAAGCTTAGAGTGCTAATTTGAGATGGCTTATTACTATTATTTTATGTGGCTAAATGCTCTCATTTATCTTATGTCATTTATCATTCATTCCTATATTTTATGTGACACTTACCCTGTATGAGATGATCGATACAGACAAGGTTAAGCTCTCCATTATCGCATGTGCATTGCTCATCACTCATTATCCAAAGTGCATTCCCTTCCAAGTGGTAAAATTATAAATAACGATACCTGGATTACTCCCGGTTAAAATGCTACGATGATATATTCGTGCGCTTGCGGAACCCTCCTTATTTCAGTTGCACTTAATAGACATCAACAGCTGCCAGGTGGGCCCCACCACCCATATTCTACCTCCAGCTGCTTCCCTCCTCCCATGCCGGCCTCCCCTCCACTCTCACCGGCAGCACGAAGTCCGGGGCCCCTGCCCCCGCGCGACCCAGCCCCGCTGCGGACCAAGCCCGCGCGGACCTAGTCACCTCTCGCCCCGCGACCCCCGCCTCACCTTGCCCGGTCCCCATTCAAACCTCGACCCGCCATGCGCGGCATGAAGCCGAAGCCGTGAACCAGCCTCGCCACTTAGTCCCTCCCCTATCTCTTCTATACTGGAGCCTCGTGCCCGCACTCCGACGCCACCAAGCCACTCCTCCCCACTCCCTCACCATCTCTCCCCCACGCCACAGCGCCGCCATTGCCGAGCTTCGCTCGAGCTCGTGGACTCCCCCCCGTGAGCCGCCTCTAGCCCCACCGATTACCCCGTTGGCATCGCAAGAACTAGACGCCTCCGCCGCAGCTCTTCACCCGTCGAATTGGTGGCCGAATCACCGTCCCCCGACCTCGCCGGAGTCGCCGTCTGCCGCTCTCCATCGCGCACCGTCCCCATTCTTCCCCGGCCTTCATCTTCGTCCTAGGTGAGTTTGCACTCGCGTTCTCTCTCTCCCCATGCTTTCCCCATCGTCTCCCATGCCCCGCAGCGCCGTGCCGCCTAGCGCCGGCGAGAAATCCGGCAGAGCGCCGCCGCCCGGCACTGTTCCGGTGGCCGGTTCCCCTCTCCTCTCTCCCTCTTCTAATCTCAGCCCTCCGTTCCTAGATCAAGGGCCCAGAAAAGAAGATACCCCTTTGTGGGGCAATGTTTATAATGAGCCCCTAAACTTTCTGTTATTTCCATATAAGTCCTCGGCTGATCTGGAAACCATGATTTTCTGAATTATTTTAATTCATTTAAACTTCCAGGAAATTATAGAATTGCCGCTGAATTCAAATGCTTATAGAATCCCCGTTTTAACTCCGTTTTGACCCGTTCAAATTGCGTTGGATTCATAATCTCGTAAACTATTTGTTAGTGGAACTTTTAACACTGTTTACAACTTTTAAATTTGAGTTTATATTTAATTCATTATTTTACAATAGAAAATCTTAATAAAACCATAACTTCTCCGTTTTAAATCCAATTTCAGTGATTTTCGCGTCCATGTGTTCGTAGCGACGTGTAGAATATTTTAAACATGATTTCTCTCTGTTGGTGTACTATACTAATTATACCTTGTTTTCTTCGTGCATGATTGCCTATGGATGAATGTGTGTTGATGTATTATCGAGTATAGACGGTGAGCTATATCACGTTGAGCTGGAGAAATATATTGAAGATCAGCAGTGCCAGCAGGAGTTTGATAATCAAGGCAAGTATAGTTTGGGGTTTTATTTCTATGGCCATGATCTATGTGGCTTAATTAATGTTTATGCAATGAACGATAAAAGTGACTTTTTAGCAACTTGAGGATTTATCTGTAAGAGAACCCCTGGGATTTACAGTACAGCTGTGAGGGCTATATGGCTCTGGCTTTAGCTCAGTATGAGTAATTTTTCTAACTTGTTAGAGGTTCCCCGAAAGGGCGCATGAGGGCTGTGACTCGGGTTGTGTGTAGTGCGGCTTCTGTCCTAATGTGTATAGGCTGCGGGTCATTGTGCCATTGGAAGGAGGGCCCTACACTTGCAGATCACAGAAACCCTAGCGGCCCTAACTAGTTAGACGAACCTTTGAAAGGCTTCATAGTGAACCCTACCGGCTTTCCTTGGAAGTGAGCTAAGAGGTCGACGGGCCTCGGGTGAAAGGGTAAATCATGACTCACAGTGAAAGTGTACACCTCTGCGCAAAGTTTATTAAACTGGTATACTAGGCTTGCTCAAGGACACGAGCGGCTTTGAATCCTTACACTAAGATGATGACTTTCGATTGTTAACTTGTTCATTTCTTTACCATTTTATGCTTTATATTAATTATGTTACATTGTTCATAAGTTCATGGGATCCAACTACTTGCTATACTTGTTGAGTACGTTTGTACTCACCCTTATTTTTCCCCCACACCAGATCAAGGCTATAATGAGGATTACCGCCAGGAGTACTAGACTTGTGCTCAACCAGTCGACGTACCCGTGCTTGGAGCTTCCGCGTTGAGAGTGATCATAGTTTCCGCTATAATAAGTTTAAGAATTTGTAGTCGATATTATTTGTTATGTAATAAGCATTGTGATGATACATTCCCACAATTTGTCACTTATGTGAGTCACCGATTTGGGGCGCACATAAGGTTTAATATATCCTATTTTGTTCCTTCAAAATCTGGGTATGACAGATTGGTATCAGCTCAATGTCGACTGTAGGACGCAAGCCTAGTAGAACTGGTCGTTTAGAGTTTAGAAATTTGCCACAAAAACTCTTGTTCTAGAAAACCATGATATTTTCTTCTATATCTTACCTTACTTCTATTCTTTCTCTTCCCTTGCCGCTTATTTTAAAATCCTAATCTCATCTTGCCTTATCATGCTCTAGGGATCTTTTCTTATCTCTTTCTGCGTTCTTAGAATAGGAATTTTAGGATCTTTACACTTAACCTAAAAAGAATGATAGTATTAACAATTTGAGTCATGATTGAATAGTGTATCTTTATCTGCTTTGTTAAATTGTTATTATGAATATGTTTGATTTGGCCCTTTGAATGATTGCAATGATTTTGTGGACTTCATCTACAATTTCATTTAGATATAGGCTTAAGGTGTTAGAACTAATGAATAGATAGTTGGGTAGATAATTTCATAAATTTTCTATATATAAAGATCACCCTGTTGGATACCTAGGACTCAACATATGGCAGTTTTCTTTGTATCTCTAACATCAGAAATTGCCCGAAGATTTTTAGTTAACTCTATATATTATATAGTGATATTTGTCTTGGAATTATGGAAGCCTCATTTAATTTGGAATTCTCTAAACCTTGAACATTTGTCTTGGCAAAACATATGCCTCGGGGTGGAAACAGACGTAGACAAAGAGGCAATGCTGAAGACAATGATGACCTGCCACCACCACCACCAATGACCGCAGAGCAGTTTTTGGCGATGCAGGTGCAAATGATGCAGAACCAAAATTAGATGATGCAAAACCAGACGCAGACCATGCAAGCCATGATGCATGTTGTGCAAAATATACAAGCTGGACCTGCTCAACCACCTAGAGATAAGCGCAAGGAGTTCATGTATGGACATCCTCCTATGTTTTCTCATGCCAAAGAGCCTTTCGAGGCAGATGACTGGTTGCGTGCTGTGGAGAAGCAGTTGGACCTCGCTCAGTGCAATGATCAGGAGAAGGTGTTGTATGCCTCTGGGCAACTTGAGGGTAATGCTCAGACATGATGGGACTCCTATCAAGCTGCTCGTCCCAACAACGCTCCTGCAATCACTTGGGATGTTTTTGTGAGGGACTTCAGAGCTCGTCATATTCCAACTGCCTTGGTTGAGCAGAAGCAAGAAGAATTCAGAAATCTCAGGATGGGCACTATGACTATGAGCGAGTATCATGATAAGTTCGAGGATTTGGCTCGCTATGCTCCTAATGAGGTTCGTGAGGATGCTGACAAGCAACGCCATTTTCTTAATGGCATATATTATGATCTCAGGCTGCAGTTGAAGGGCAACACCTACGCCACCTTTGAGCAGTTGGTGAACCGTGCTATTGTGCTAGACAATGAACATCTGGCGCAAGACAAGAAGAGGAAGTGGAATAGTGGGCAAGGCTCTGGAAGCAACTCTCGTTTCCGTCCCAACTCTCACCAGGGTTTCCAGCAGAGGAACCAGGGACAACCCAGTCAGTGGAACCGCAACCAGAACCAGCAGAGTGGGAATCAACGCCCACATTTCCAGCAACGTCCTCCTCACCAGCAGATGGGCAATCAAGCATCTCACCAGGGGAATGCCACCAACACTTCTAATAAGTGTTTTGTTTGTGGTAAGGAGGGTCACCTGTCCTACAACTGTCTATGTTGGTATGAACTCTCGCCCCCCTACCCTCGCCGGGATCCGGAGGAGGAGGGCGAATATCTCCCAGACAAAATGTGAGATCCAAACAATTGCCAAAGTGAGACAGGTTTCAGTGGGCCCCCATCAGGGATTTTGCATTAATTGGGACTAAAAATGTCAAGAGTCCTCCCCCCTTACACATGCCATGCCCTTGGTATTTATAGGCCATACCAAGGGTCATGTGGCCTTTTACACTAGGGTTTCAACCATTGTTACAATTACAGGTGGGCCTTAACAAGGGCACTTTTGTACATTGTAAAGCTAAAAGCATCTCTTCCTAACCCTATCCTAAAGCACCAAGTGTCACGCCCTCACGGCCTTCATGTGTCGCCCTCTGCCGCCGCCACGCGTCGGGTCCTCAGCGTCACCCCGTGCCGACTTGGAGGGTGACCATCCGGAGGTCTTCCGCTGCTTCTGGCGCTGGAAGGGCTGATCAACAGCTCCGAAGGTTTTCGGAAACCCTGCTCATCGCGGAGGTCTTGGGAGACTCCACCGAACCTTCGTGCACCCGCGCGATAAAAGGTTTGAAACGCACGAACGCGAAGGTACGACGTACCTTCGCCGAATCGTAAGAACGAAGCTTGACGACCTTCGCCGTAGATGGACACATAGCGGCGAAGGTCTTCCGAGGTTGCTTGGCACTTTTGCGCGTCTTGGCCCTTGCTAGGGCCGCGGAGCTAAGTAGGGGGGTCCTAGCGGAGATTGTTCCCCCCAACAGTAGCCCCACGATGGTTCGGCCCGGCTGGCGGGGTCGGAGCAACGCCCTTAAGAAAAAAAAAGGGGGAATGGTCCGGTGGCGTGTCGCCTGAGGCCCACCTCCGCAGCGACGCCCAACAGTTACTCGCGGCCCATTTTAGCTGGGCCCAGTTGCGCTTTATTTTAATTGATTAATGGGCCAGACTGGGCTTCGCCACTGAGGCGGTGACGGGACAGTTAGGGTTTGCGTGGCGCCTTTCCTACCGCTGGATCGTCGGATCCTCGAGATTAGTGCCGCCCTTTACCGCGGTGAAACCCCCCGGGTTATAAATAGTTGGGGTGGGTGAAAGAGACACTTTTACCCGCTGCCGTGCCTTTGCTTCCGCCGCTCCACTTTCGCTCGTTCAAACCCGGAGGTTGTAGACTCGCGTGGGGGTGAGAGGCATCAGGAAGTCGGAGGTTGTCTGTGAGAGCGGAGGTACTCAGAAAGGGAGTGGAGGTCATCTGTGAGAGCGAAGGTAGTCGTTTGATGGCGAAGGGATCTGAGGCGAAGGGGACTGACGCTATGGGCACTGTTAGTACCCTCCCTGTTTATGAGATCGGAGCTAGTTCTATGGCGGCGGGGGATCTCGATAGGTTCGCTGCCAGAGGTTGGCTGGAGAGGGACAGGGCGACGGCTCCTGGTGGTGTGCTGACGCCGCACCCTGACGACAACCAGGTGGTGGTCTTCGAAGCTTTCTTTGAAGCGGGGCTCCGGTTTCCGCCTCACCCGTGTCTTGGGCGCACTGCGGAAGTTCAGCGTCCAGTTCCATCACCTGACGCCCAATAGCTTCCCGAAGCTTTGCGTGTTTGTGTGGGGGTGCCACTCGTAGGGGGTGGAACCGACTGTGGAAGGCTTCGCGAAGGTGCACAGCATGCATGTGCAGAGGAAGACAAAGACAATGACCGTCGGTGACAAGATGGTGACGGAGGACAGTCAGTTTGGGGTTCTTACGTTCCGCCGTCGGAACAACGCGAAGGTTCCGGTGCAGGCTCAGAAGAACAAGTGGGAAGGTTGGCTGAACAAATGGTTCTACTACCGTTTGGATGACGTGGAGGGGCGTGACTTGGTGGGCGGCCATCGCCCGCTCCCGGACAAGGATACTCTGAAGGTGACCACCGCTTCCGATCAAGGGTCGCGGCTTTGCGAGGACGCCATGCGCGACCTTTCTCGGTGTATGGCGCAGCGAGATGTCTTCGCCGAGTACCACTGCGCTAAGGTCGTGCCCCTGAAAGCCGACCATGATTGGACGGGCCTGGCGAAGGAAGGGCCGTCATCTTATGCGGCTGTGGGGTACGAGTTTCTGAAGGACTTGAATTTGCCGAACCTCCGCGCTGTTTGGGCGGAGGAGTTCTCCTCCGCTGCGAGCGAGGCGGAGGCTTTGAAGAAGATTCGTGGTGTGGTTGAAGCGGAGGTGTTGGAGCTCGTCGGGAAAGTGGACGCCGAGGAGCAGAGAAAGATGAAGGAGGAGATGGAAGGGGTCACCCGGGTGAATCGGGTTTACGACCTGCTTGGCATCAAGTACCGGGGCGAGGCTGAAGCTGCTACCCCAGCGAAGGAGAAGCAGAAGCGGGCTAAGAAGCGGTCGGCAATAGAAACGGCCTCGGAGACCTCCAAGGTCTCGGCTAGCGATGATGTCCCCGCCCCGGCCGGCGGAGGTGGTCGTGGGGGAGGGAAAATCCGGAAGACGTCGGCTGGCGGCCGCGGAGGTGGGTCGATGGGCACTACTCGTTCTGGCACGGCCATCTCTTCTGCTCTGTCTACGGAGGAGGCGCTGAACGTTCTCCCTGTCGCCCAGCGACCTCCGCTGGCGCCTAGGGGTGGACGGGGACGAGGGAGTGGAAGAGGATGCGTGCCCTCTTTGGCTTCGCTGGCGGTGCCAAAACCACCTCCGGTTTTGACTGTCAGCAGCGGCAGCAGCAGCAGCAGCAGCGAGAACAAGTCTTCTGGCAGCTCGTCTCCTTCGGGTCGCTCAGGCAACAAGGTGGAAGAGGACGTGGATATCACTTCGCCCCACGTTCCCGAGCAGCAGGTCCTTGCGGAGGTCCAGCAAAAGGCTGCAGTCAAAGAGGCGGCGGAGGAGCCACGAGGAGGGGGAGACCAAGATCTGGCTATGGTGGATGCTGAGGCTTCCTCCGGCGCTCGCAACGAGCCGCTGGAGTACGAAGGAATCCATGTCTGGGTCAACGGGGAGGAAGCTGTACCTCCGCCCCATGCAGAGTCTGGAAAGAAAACCTTGGGTGACGCATCGCCGAGCTCCTTGCCCTACTTCGCCCAGTCGGCGGGGGTCACCGACCCAAAGGCGCACCTGTACACCAGTGACGACCTCCGCGACTGCCGGTTAATCTGTAGTGAAGGGGAGCGGAGGTTTCTGGTTCCTGCTTTTGGGCGCGTCAGTGTGCCCGAGGCGGAGCTGTTGCTGGCAGGCCAGAAGGTTGAGAACAACTTGATTGATATTGAGGCGAAGATGATTGAAGCTATTTTGCTTGCGCGGGGCTCGCGCGGCGGTGCGCGAAGGATGAAGCTGAAGCGCGGAAGAGGATTGCGGAGCTAGAAAAACGGGAACCGCCGGCTCGAATGGCGGGGTCAGGAGCTCCTCGCGGAGCAAGCTTCTCACGAGACTGATATGAATAAGCTTCGTGAGTCTAATAAGAAGGCTTATGAGGACTGCGATGCTGCTGTGTCGCGGAGCGTGGACCTGAGGACGGAGCTTCGGAATGCTATTGTTGCGGAGGAGAAAGAGCGTTTTGAGAAGCGTGCTATTGATGCGGAGGAGAGGGAGGCGGACTTGATGCGCGCCCTTGTATCCCGCATGGCGGAGGTCAAGGTGATCTTTGACGCGCAGCTGGCGCATACTGGCGGGGCTCCCACCAGTGATCTGCCCGCTGAACCCAGCGTCGAAGGTTATGCGGAGTGGCTGAAGAATAAGCTGAACTATTTGACGCCCTTTTTTGACCAGCTGATTGAGGCGAGGATTTTCTGCGGGGGTTCGGCCACTGCCTGCACTCTTAGGGATGCGGGGAGTAAGCATGCCCGCAAGATCATTGGCGCCGACTTCCGCTGGGCCACCGTGGAGGAGGTCCGCGAAGCAAGGAAGGATTCATTGGTCGCCTCCGTGGGCCACGCGGCTTTTGACAAGTTCGCTGTCTGCGGAGGTACCAGACTGGTGTACGAGATCATCGCCGAAGTTGCTGCGGTGGTAAGGGTCGCGTGGCTTTCTTATCCGTGAATAACTATTCGGATTATTGAGTTGCTTTGATTTCTAAAGGGACTTTCCTGGCTTTTGCAGATTGACGTGCTGGCTGAGGGGACGCAGGATTTGCCACCTCCAGAGGAAGGCAACGCCACGACGGCCACCGGGACGTCCGCCGATGGAGGTTCGGCACTAGGACCCGTGAACACAGGCGCGCAGGAGGCTGGTACTACCCCCGCGATCAACCCACCTCCAGAGGGCTCCGCAGACGGACAGGTTGGTGTTACCCCCGTTGACCAGGCTTAGAGTATCGTTGGTTGGACCTATCTTCTTTTGGTGAGACTTAGAGAGAAACATTTCTTGAACAATTTGCACTGTGTGCTTTCTGGATGCTTGTAAGATACATTGAGCCATAAGGCTTCTCGGTTTGGTTGATTGGTGCTACCTTCGGGCTTTTTCCTTCTTGAGTTCGATCGGTGTTTTGGCGTTCTGCCTAGGTATCTCCGCTTGTTTTGTGCGAGGGTTTGGTTTCGTGTGTTAGAGCGGAGGTTTGGCGAGCACTGATCGTGTGCCTTCGCTGCACAGGTTCCTCTGGATTTTGGGCCTGCCATTTTTAATGTGGTTCCGCTGATGCCGAATCGTCAAGATTTTTTCATGACGGGAGCCAGTTGGATTAATCTGAGGGGCAAAAATCCTCATGCAACATTTGATAGGATTTGGTGGTGGAGAGTAGCGAAGTATGATCGGTCAGTTCAAAGGTCGCGCCGACTCCTCCGGACCGCTGGCCGTGGGAGGCGGTCTGGGGAATCCGGAGGTAGTAGTGGATTGCTTATTCCGAAGGAGGAACCGGTGGAGATAGACACGCGTGATCTCCGGCAATGTTTTCGCTCGAGGGTGCTTGAAGGCGACTTGCCACTTGTGGTAAAAAGCTGGCGAGGCTCTTGGAGCGCCCCAATTCTCATTGATGACAGCGATGATGAGACCGACGCAAATCGGCGGCCTCCTCCGGAGGTGATAGTTATTAGCGACGACGAAGGCGACGAATATGTTGCTGGTCGTGAGATAATTATTACGGACGTGGAGGAGTTTGTTGGCATGGTTGCGGAGGTGCTTGTTGACGACATATTGGAAGGGGTCGTGCAATCGATGGCTGCGGAGGTGACTCGGCCACGATCTCGGCGCAAGCGTGGTCGAGTGTTGCATTATTTTGTTGACTCTCATGGTCGCTTAAGGAGGTGACTTGTAAAGGAAACTTTTAACTTGTTGTTGTTAATGAAAGTTGTGTTTGTTTGCGGTGACGCCTATCTTTTTGAGAGTGAGACTCGCACTCGGCGACCATGAGAAAAGCGCGGCGACGCCCAACTTTTCAAAAGCGAGGCTCGCGTATGTTTTGCGGAGGTAGTAAAGCGCAGCGACGCCCAACTTTTCAAAAGCGAGGCTCGCGTATGTTTTCGGAGGTATAAGAGCGCGGCGACGCCCAACTTTTCAAAAGCGAGGCTCGCGTATGTTTTGCGAAGGAATTAAAGCGCAGCGACGCCCAACTTTTCAAAAGCGAGATTCGCGCTTGTTTGCGGAGGTGGTAAGCGCAGCGACGCCCAACTTTTCAAAAGCGAGGCTCGCGAATGTTTTGCGAAGGAATTAAAGCGCAGCGACGCCCAACTTTTCAAAAGCGAGGCTCGTGTATGTTTGCGGAGGTAATAAAGCGCAGCGACGCCCAACTTTTCAAAAGCGAGGCTCGCGTATGTTTTGCGGAGGTAGTTGTTGACGGCATTTAGACCCTATTTTCATCTCATGAAAGCCGTCAACATTGGTCACATTTAAGAGCTACACCCAGCAAACGAGTAGTGATATAGGTGCAATTCACTTGGTTCCACATGTACATGTCACTATTTGGATGCACGTACAAACAGGTACTAATCAAGCCTGAACAAGCGTGGATGGAGCAAATTTGAGAAAGCTCCAAACGAGCAAGCAAGACAAGTGACAAGTCGGGAGTGATCGCACCGGGGAGGCCGCCACGTGGGCCAGGGTCGGCCGACCTCGCCCTTGGTGGCGGGACACCTTGGCACTTCGGCCACGACACCCGGACCTTCTAGAAGGCCGGTGGGACCCACCCGTCGCCAACCATAGGTTGGCCGACCGAGGGTTGGGCCCCACTTGAGGTCGGTTTGCTTCCACCGCCTTCCCGCATGACGCCACGTGTCCTACACCGAGCATCGTCCATTCAAGTCGGTGGGAAGGTCGGTTTGATCCAAGGGTGTAGAAGAGATGTCACGCGGATCGCTGACGTGGCGCTGGAGTAACCCCTACTCCATCTCCCCTATAAATACCCCCCTCTAGCTTAGTCCAAAGTGCACCATGTATCATAGGAAGAGCTACTATTAAGCTACAGTGTGAGAATAGAGGGAAGAGAGTGAGGAGTTCCAGCGGAGGAGTCCCGGCCTGTCGGGAGTCTTCTTCTAGGAGCGCCTCAGCGGATGCTTGTCTTCTAGTAAGTTTTACTATCTAGTTGCTTTCATCTGAGTACTTTCAGTATTTACTTTCTGTCTTAGTTTATCGTAAGTGTATACCCTTTCTGCTGGCACATTGCTCTCTCCTGAGCGGGCGTATGTCAGGCTCTTGAGTGAAGTACTTTAAACCCTGGCCGTGTTTAGAGTAGTAGAGATAGTGTAGGCGCGGTGTCTAGACTAGATCTGTCGGTGTGAACGTCCGCTGCACCCGAACGCCCACAAGTGTAGTGTGACATGGCCTTCCGTTGGGACCTTGGAGTTCTCCCGAGCGTGTTGTTAGGTTAGATTGTAGGCCTACTTTGGGGGTCGCTTGGGTGCGTTATTTTAGCATCTGTCTCGTCCTTCGGCCGCACGAGAAAGATAGAGTTAGTGCTCACGTACCCTTAGGATAAGCTAAGTTAGAACCGAATACTAGAATTACCTCTCGAACCCATCCTAAGCCCTTTGATCATTGCCCGACGGCATCCCTTGGCCTAGTTAGTCCACTTCTCGTTCCCCGTGGAAAATACGATACCCGGAATACTCCCGGTGAAGTGCTACATTGACTACCCGTCCGCTTGCGGTAATCCCGTTGCCACATCTCGGTGTCAACAAGCATTTCGGCGCCGTTGCTTGGGGAACGGTAGGCGGTTAGCTAGAGCCATAGTCGTCAAATTACCCTTGTTAGATTAGAATCCTATTTACTTATCCTATGGATCAAACAACCCTTTTTGATTACGCGGCTCCAACGGGCGCTGAGTTGGAGCCGCCTAGTTCTTCTCAGGCTATTTTAGCCGCCCGCTATGAACTTCGCCCGAGTCTCATAGCGATGGTTCGGAGAGAATCCCTTTTCGGGAGAAGGAGATGAAAACCCATACACCCACTTACGTGATTTCGAGCAACTCGCTCGTGCATTCACATCCGGGGGATGAGACGAGTTACCCTTAAGTGGAAGCTTTTTCTTCTCTTTAACGGGAAAAGCTAGACGCCGGTATTCTCGTTACGTAGGTAGTGTAGACGGAGAGTGGGAGAAGTTACAAGCCAAATTTTGCTGACCTATTTCCCCATCTCCCGTGTAGCCCGTCTCCGCAGATATCCTAAACTTCCAACAAGAAGAGAAGGAGTCTCTAGGTGCGGCATGGACACGAATCATGGACTTAACGTCCTCCGGTCCGGACTTAGCCATACCCGAGCCAACGTTAATGCAACACTTTTATCTCGGCCTTAGGCAAAGTTCCACACAATTCCTAGATCTAGCCTCGAAGGGAGCATTCCTTCATTTACCCATTAGTGAAGGTAAGGTAGTCCTAGCAACCATACTAGACAATACCCCCTACACCGATGATCATAGTGAAGCCCCTGAGGAAGACCAAACCCCTAGGGACGAAACCTCGACGACCAATATCACAACCCAAGCCGACGAGCCCGAACCACAAACACCTCCAAGGGAAGAAGTAATTCACCCCTTGGAATATCCCTTGAACATCGAGACAAACCTTTTGCCGATTTTGGCAATGTCTCGAACCAACTCGTGCACAAGAAACCCGATAGAGGCCCAAATAAGCACATCTCATCACGCTTAGAGGCACGTTACCTTAAGACAACTGCCCAAGAGCTAATGTCTGTCATGAGCAGCGAATGGCTGAGGGAAACAGAGATGTCGTCTGATGTCATCAGACTTCTATCCTATTTCACAACCATTCCCTGTGTCATAGGTAGGATCTCTATCGAATCTCTTTACGACCCAGCCGTAGGAGCAAATGTAATGTCTAAAACTTTAGCAACAACACTCCTCGGTGAGGAACCGTTAACTTCCACTGACAAATTTCTCAAACTACCGTCTGGGAAATTAGTCAAGAGTTGCGGTCTTGCACGAAACGCACTAGTCACCATTGACAAAGTAAATGTCCACCTAAATTTCTACATCTTTGATGTAGAGGACATTGACTTGTTAATTGGATATCCGCTCCTCGCATTTCGAGTGACTTTCGAGCGGGTACGTTAGGGGTCAACTAGGGAAAAACACGAACCTTTCGGTTCCCTTTGTCGAGTTCAATTAATACCAAATCGAACAACACCCCCGAAATTGACCCAATAGAGGAGGTAATGGTGGCGGCCCATATAGAGGCATCAATGCCCGATATACAAGAAGAGGCTGAGGATTACATCGAAGAGCCAGAAACAAACCCCGACCTAGACGAGCCCTTAGAGCTAGATAAATTCGAACCACAACCTAAACCCTCCATAGAACTTAAGCCACTTCCTTCTGGGCTTAGGTATGCCTTCCTTAACGGTGATAGAGACAAACCAGTCATTATTAGTGAACAGCTCTCTGAAGAAGAGACCGCTAGACTCATCGCCGTTCTAGAGAAGTATAATTCTGTCTTAGGATACTCCCTCCAAGACCTTAAGGGGATTAGCCCCGCTCTTTGCACACATCGCATCCCAATAGAACCCGACGCTACACCTTCGAGAGAGCCTCAAAGGAGGCTAAATAATGCGATGAGAGAAGTAGTAAAGAAGGAAGTCTTGAAGCTCTTGCACGCAGCATAATCTACCCCGTTCCAAACAAAGTGAGTGGGTCAGCCCCGTACAAGTAGTACCTAAGAAAGGAGGAATGACGGTCGTTAAAAATGACAATAACGAACTAATTCCACAACGAACCGTCACAGGATGGAGGATGTGCATAGATTACCGAAAACTCAACAAGGCTACAAAGAAAGATCACTTTCCATTACCATTCATCGATGAGATGCTGGAACGGTTGGCGAAACACTCTTTCTTCTATTTCCTTGACGGGTACTCGGGTTATCATCAAATCCCGATCCATCCCAGCGATCAAAGTAAGACGACATTTACATGCCCTTACGGGACATACGCATATAGGCGCATGTCTTTTGGCCTATGCAATGCTCCCGCTTCCTTCCAAAGGTGCATGATGTCCATTTTCTCAGACATGATTGAAGAAATCATGGAAGTCTTCATGGACGACTTCTCCGTCTATGGCAAGACCTTTGACGGATGTCTTGAGAATGCTGGAGCGCGTCTTACAAAGATGCGAAGAAAAACACTTGATCCTAAAGCTGGGAAAAATGCCATTTTATGGTTAGGGAAGGGATAGTGTTAGGACATAGAGTGTCCGAGCGTGGAATAGAGGTAGATAGAGCTAAGATAGAGGTCATAGAACAGCTCCCACCTCCCACGAATGTTAGAGGAGTGCGTAGTTTCCTTGGTCACGCTGGTTTTTATAGGAGGTTTATACAAGATTTTTCACAAATCGCTAGGCCTTTAACAAACCTACTAGCTAAAGACGCACCCTTTGATTTTAATGATGAGTGCTTAGATGCATTTTATTACCTTAAGAAAGCACTTGTCTCTCGCGCCAATCATACAACCCCCGATTGGTCGCTTCCCTTTGAGATAATGTGTGATGCTAGTGATTATCTTTTGTAGGAGCTGTCTTAGGACAAACTAGAGATAAGAAGCATCACGCTATCTCGTTATGCTAGCAAAACACTAACCGAAGCTCAGCTTAATTATGCAACCACCGAAAAGAGCCGTTAGCCGTAGTGTTTGCTATAGACAAATTTAGGTCTTATCTCGGTAGGAGCAAAAGTGATCGTTTACACGATCACGCCGCTCTAAAATACTTATTTACTAAGAAAGACGCTAAACCAAGATTGATAAGGTGGATCTTGCTACTCCAAGAATTTGACTTAGAAATAAAAGATAAAAAGGGAGTAGAAAACTCGGTCGCAGACCACCTTTCTAGGATGCAGGTTGAAGACAAACAAAGTTTGCCTATCAACGATTGTCTTCGGGACGACACACTTCTCAAGGTGTCAGCTACTCGCCCCTGGTACGCAAACATCGTCAACTATATGGTCTCGGCTATGTACCTCCCGGGGGAAGATAAAAAGAAGCCGATTAAGGAGAGCAAGGCACATCTTTGGGACGACCCTTACCTCTATAGGGTCTGCCAAGATGGGATGCTGAGACGGTGTGTACCAAAAGAAGAGGGCATCCAGATTATTAGAAAATGCCATGGGGCTGAATATGGAGGCCATTATGGTGCATTTAGAACCCATGCCAAGATCTGGCAAAGTGGATTCTATTGGCCTACCATGTACTGGGACACCAAGGACTTCATAAAAAGGTGTGAGAGGTGCCAACGACACGGGAATATCAATACCCGTGATGCCATGCCCCTCACAAACAACCTTCAAGTGGAACTCTTTGATGTCTGGGGGATAGATTACATGGGCCCATTCCCACCATCATAAGGATATGAATACATCCTGGTGGCAGTGGACTATGTATCTAAGTGGGTCGAAGCAATGCCGTGTAGGTCGGCGGACTCAAAACACGCCAAGGCAATGTTTCATGACACCATCCTCCCAAGGTTCGGCACCCCAAGGCTAGTCATCGGTGATGGAGGCAGCCATTTCATTGACAAGATTACAAGAGTACTGAAAGGAATGGGGATAAGGCACAATGTGGGTACACCTTATCACCCCCAGACAAGCGGACAAGCAGAAACTTCGAACAAGCAAATCAAGAACATTCTGCAGAAGACTATCAATGAGATGGGATCGGCATGGAAAGGTAGACTTCCCGATGCACTCTGGGCATACCGGACCGCATACAAGACTCCTATCGGTATGACCCCGTACCAGCTTGTATACGGAAAGACATGCCACCTGCCCGTCGAGTTGGAGCATAGGGCACATTGGGCCATAAAGAGGTGGAATATGGACTGCCCTCGGTAGGCAAACATCGGAAGATCCAAATCTCGAGTTGGAGGAATGGAGAGAGCAAGCTTATCACAATGCCGGGATTTACAAAGAGAAAACTAAAAGATGGCATGATAAGCGAATCAAGCAAAAAGAGTTCCATCCGGGGAACAAGGTACTCATGTTCAACTCCGGGGTCAAACTCTTTGGCCATGGAAAGTTAAGGAGCAAATGGGAAGGCCCGTACACGGTGGTCGACGCCGCGACACATGGAGCCGTGACGCTTTGCGGGACGACGACGGCAACATCTTCAAGGTAAATGGCCATCGCCTTAAGCTTTTCTATGAACATGATTCCGTACAAGAAGAATTAGACATGATAGATTTCGTATTACATACTAATCACTAAAATCTACGTGTTCATTTCATCAACATGCTAGCTTTGATACTTTACAAATTCTTAAACTGCATGTAACTTGGCTTGGTTAGAAATAGGGGTAGAATAGGAATTTCTAGGAACACTTGAGCACTTGGGAGCTAGTCCCTAGGAGCCGTGTAGGTCGGCCGACTGTGTTTTGGCACCCACTCGAACCCGGGGTGGTGCGGCCAAACCCGAGACCTCGGCTGGTCGACTAGACCCAACTAGGGTCCGGTCGACCGACCAAGGAATTTGTGATTTGAATTCGCGAAATCCTTGAAACGGCTAGGGGGCTGTAGTTCAAATTTGAACTCAAACGGGGCAAAACCCCGGTCGGCCGACCGGGCTTTTCGCCAATTCAAATTCGGCGAAGGAGTAGGATCGGTGGGGAGGCGTCTCCCCGGGACGCTCCCTTTCGAATTCTTTCGAAATCCGCCGAAACCCTCTCCTCCACCTTGCCTTTAAAAGCCCCCTAGGACTCTTCCCTCTTCCCACAACACTCTAGCCTAGTTCATCACCTCCATTGCCCATTTGAGCCGCCCTTGAGCATCATCCACCTTGCCATGGCGCCACCCACGAAAAACCACCAAATCGTCCTTCGCCCGGACTCACCCATGCCTCCGCGGTCGCTCGCTGCCGACATGGATCATGCCATGGCAGTGCACGTGATGGATCCAGAGCCGCTGGCCATGGTGCCACCGACGGGAGGCCTGCTGGGGAAAAACCCCTGGTCGGTCGACCAACATTTTGGGTCGGCCGACCAGAGGCGTGGTCGCCAGACCACCCCCCAGCGTCCTGCCCAGTCGGGACCATCATCGCGCTCGCTGACTCCGAAGAGGACCCTCGGGAAATCTCCCGCGAGGTCTACCACGCCAAGGCGACCCATCACGGGTCAATTGGCATTGAAGAACACGCCACCTGCAGGGGCTAGGGAAGCCCCGATCGTCGTCTCCGCCAACACCGGGGGCAGCTCAAGTTTCGAGCCGTCCCGCACGCCGCACTTCCGCCGGATCAAGGGTCCTGGACCGGGGATGGGGAAGACCCTCATCCCACCATTGGACTCCGACGATCGCATGGCCCTGAGGGAGTCGAACGACTCCACCAGCGTCTCCGTGCGGAGGCACTTGTCTCCACCTCCCATCAGAGGCCCACCTGGGCTCTTTGAGGGTGAGGAGGAGAAGAGCGACATGGAGAAACTTCTCCGTGTCACGGCAAATCTGAGGGAGAAGAACGAGACCCTCATGGAGATGGTGGCGGAGCTTAGGATTGCCCACATGGACATGCTAGATGCATTCCGTGACCTGCGCATTAGCAATAATGCGAAGGTCAAGAGGATTGCAAGGGCAATCGGTAGGGAGGATCTACTAGAGATCCCCTCTCCTTAGAATAAAAATAGTTTTTAGAGACTAGGCACTTTTGTTTTTAAAATTTCCCTTAGTTGATTTCCTTTTTGAATTTTAAATTTCCCATTACAATGTAATAGTGCCTATGAATTTGATTTTAATACAAAGGAAGATTGGAAAGAAAAAGGTTGTTTAACCCCGTTGGTGCACTTTGCCACCAGCGGGGTATGTGCATTTCACTTCGTTTTTGCCGTGTCATTTTCATAGTGAACAAAGCCCAAGTGTGGGGAGTCTCGCCGACTCCCCAGAAACATGAAAAAAATGGTGAAACAGGCACGGATTCGAGGTGCTGACGGTTTTGCAAGCTGGCACGACGAAGGTCGACCCGAACCATCGGTCGGCCGACCGACACTTTGTGCCAATTCGGCAAACCGAGTACACCGCGCTAACCAGGAGACCGAGTGGAGTCAGAACCCAGGCCACGGAGCCCAGGTCTAGGTCGGTCGACCAGACCTATTGACCCCTGGCCCACCAGCCAGCCTCTACGCAGGGAACGCTATTGCCTGGTATGTCCCTCCTACTCCTTTCTCTTTCTTTTTCAGTTTTTCCTTAATTGTTTACTTATTAGATTTTAAAATAATAAATAAATGAAATAATAAATAAAATGAAGGCTTGCATCTAGAACTTAAAAACTGCTTGATCTATGACATTTAGAGATTGAAGCTTTGCTAAACTTTACTCTTGCACATGATCATGCTTGTGGGTCAAACATTCTTAATAGGACCATCATTTTGACTAGGTTGTTGATAAATGTGATATAATTCTCGGCTCATGCTTCATGCCTTTCTATCTAAAATACTTAGATGGTTTAACTTTGAAAAATGTCATAAAACCATAGTGTCACTACTCCTCAATAGTGTTGAAATACCCACCACGGCCATATATATCAAAATTCCAAAACCCTTCTACATAAGCTACTTGCTTGCATTGAGTTTGGTTAAGACTTGTAGAACCTTTGTTAGAGGTTTGTCGTGGCCCTAAGATCAAGATCCACATCACCAAATACGCGCTTCTAATCCGAAGTAGCGGTCATGCTACTCCTATCCCGGGAGTACGCATCTAACTACCATTATCATGCTTGCTCCTACCCTAGGAGTACGCATCTCACCATTCATCGTTTATGCTACTCCTACCTTGGGAGCACGCATCTTACCCCCAGCATTATGCCACTCCTACATTGGGAGCGCGCATCATCATCCATACCACCATTATTGTGCTGCTTCTACACTGGAAGTATGCACCTTCACCATCTCCTAGATCGCTCCATACTCCAAAAGTTAGAAAAACTCTCTCATATTATCAATTGTTAGGTGAGACATACCCCAAAAGGCTAGGCATCTATTGAGATAGAGCAAAAAAAAAAAAGAAGAAGAAGAAGAAGAAGATTGATAATAAAGAGCTAGCCTTGTCTCAATAGAGTAGAAAGAGAGATAGCATCAAAAGAAGGAGCAATCTCATCCATCATTCATCCAATTCCTTTTTTCATCATACATTACATTCTCCACTTTACATCTTGATCTGGGGACATGATAAGTCTCTGCTGTGGTCCAAGACCTTAATTTCTTAACAAAGACAACATATGCACTGCAAGTATGCTATTCCTTGACATACCTATTCAAGCTCCATATAAAGCCTTATTAGAGATAGGATGTTTTTAAAAGGCAAATATATGATGTGCCTTGGTGAGGATTCATACACCACTTGAGTGAGTAGAGGTATTAGTTGAGGAGTAGGAATGACACATGTGCTTTATTTTCAAAAATCTATAAAAACTCTAAGTATTAAGGATATGAAATGAGTAGAGAACTGAGCCTAGAGAACTATTCCATTTGTTTCAACAACTGAAGGATTTATGTTAGACAAGCACCACATAACCCACCCGAATGATTTCGCCCGAGTAAACTTAGTACTTGCTTTGATATCTCAATAATGTTGTAGTATCTTTCTCTCTAAACTTTGCTTGAGGACAAGCAAAGACTTAAGTGTGGGGGATCTTGTTGACGGCATTTAGACCTTTTTTTCATCTCATGAAAGCCGTCAACATTGGTCACATTTAAGAGCTACACCCAACAAACGAGTAGTGATATAGGTGCAATTCACTTGGTTCCACATGTACATGTCACTATTGGATGCAGTACAAACAGGTACTAATCAAGGCTGAACAAGCGTGGATGGAGCAAATTTGAGCAAGCTCCAAACGAGCAAGCAAGACAAGTGACAAGTCGGGATCGCACCCGGGAGGCCGCCACGTGGGGCGAGGGCCCAAGGCCGGGTCGGCCGACCTTGCCCTTGGTGGCGGGACACCTTGGCACTTCAGCCACGACGACACTGGACCTTCTAGAAGGCCGGTGGGACCCACCCGTCGGCCAACCATAGGTCGGCCGACCGGGGTTGGGCCCCACTTGAGGTCGGTTTGCTTCCACCGCCTTCCCGCATGATCGCCACGTGTCCTACACCGAGCATCGTCCATTCAAGTCGGTGGGAAGGTCGGTTTGATCCAAGGGTGTAGAAGAGATGTCACGCGGATCGCTGACGTGGCGCTGGAGTAACCCCTACTCCATCTCCCATATAAATACCCCCCTCTAGCTTAGTCCAAAGTGCACCATGTATCATAGGAAGAGCTACTATTAAGCTATAGTGTGAGAATAGAGGGAAGAGAGTGAGGAGTTCCAGCGGAGGAGTCCCGGCCTGTCGGGAGTCTTCTTCCAGGAGCGCCTCAGCGGATGCTTGTCTTCTAGTAAGTTTTACTATCTAGTTGCTTTCATCTGAGTACTTTTAGTATTTACTTTCTGTCTTAGTTTATCGTAAGTGTATACCCTTTCTGCTGGCACATTGCTCTCTCCTGAGCGGGCGTATGTCAGGCTCTTGAGTGAAGTACTTTAAACCCTGGCCGTGTTTAGAGTAGTAGAGATAGTGTAGGCGCGGTGTCTAGACTAGATCTGCCGGTGTGAACGTCTGGCTGCACCCAGGAACGCCCACAAGTGTAGTGTGACAGCCTTCCATTGGGACCTTGGAGTTCTCCTGAGCGTGTTGTTAGGTTAGATTGTAGGCCTACTTTGGGGGTCGCCTTCGGGTGCGTTATTTTAGCATCTGTCTCGTCCTTCGACCCACGAGAAAGATAGAGTTAGTGCTCACGTACCCTTAGGATAAGCTAAGTTAGAACCGAATACTAGAATTACCTCTCGAACCCATCCTAAGCCCTTTGATCATTGCCTGACGGCATCCCTTGGCCTAGTTAGTCCACTTCTCGTTCCCTGTGGAAAATACGATACCTGGAATACTCCCGGTGAAGTGCTACATTGACTACCCGTCCGCTTGCGGTAATCCCGTTTGCCACATTTGGTGTCAACAGTAGTAAAGCGCAGCGACGCCCAACTTTTCAAAAGCGAGGCTCGCGTATGTTTTGCGGAGGTAGTAAAGCGCAGCGACGCCCAACTTTTCAAAAGCGAGGCTCGCGTATGTTTTCGGAGGTATAAGAGCGCGGCGACGCCCAACTTTTCAAAAGCGAGACTCGCGTATGTTTTGCGAAGGAATTAAAGCACAGCGACGCCCAACTTTTCAAAAGCGAGACTCGCGCTTGTTTGTGGAGGTGGTAAGCGCAGCTATGCCCAACTTTTCAAAAGCGAGGCTCGCGTATGTTTTGCGAAGGAATTAAAGCGCAGCGACGCCCAACTTTTCAAAAGCGAGGCTCGTGTATATTTGCGGAGGTAATAAAGCGCAGCGACACCCAACTTTTCAAAAGCGAGGCTCGCGTATGTTTTGCGGAGGTAGTAAGCGCAGCGACGCCCAACTTTTCAAAAGCGAGGCTCGTGCTTGTTCTCGGAGGTAACAAATTGCAATGACTTATATATAGTTGATACAGGATCTTTTGCGCGAACTGTAAGCGGAGCTTAGCCTACATGTGTTTACATGGCGCCAGTTTGGCCTTTGGAACGGCTATTCTATGGGGTAATTCATGCCCTCTTCACCGGAGGTTCCGACTGATGATGAACCTTGGTTGCTAAGGTACTCCCGGAGGTTCAGACTGCAATCCGAGCAGCAGGAGGTTCAGACTGCAATCCGAGCAGCAGGAGGCGATGAAAGTGTGATGGCAAACTACTTACCAGTAGTCCTGGGCCCTTCTCCAACCAACTGGCTCATGTGCCAACGTGAGGGCTCGATTCATAGCTGGCCTCAGCTTCGCCAGATGCTGTCCGAGCACTTCAAGGCTACGTGTCATTAGCCTGGCTCCAAGTACGCCTTGGCCCAGATCCACGACTACCCCAACGAACCTCTACGCGAGTACATACGCCACTTCAATGACATGTGGACGACGGTAACGGACATCACACAGCAAGAAGCCGTCGAGCTCTTCATCAAGGGGCTCACCCAACCCCGCAATGAGAAATGCAAGATCGAACTCCTCCGAACTCAGCCGAAGACGATGGGCGAAGCCCTGAAAATCGCTGGCGAATGGACATGTGTCGACGACGCCTTGCGATCTAGCAAAGAGGACGGTACATCTCGACGACCTCCCCGCCGTGACGACGACGACGGCCGCGATCGCGATCATCGCGCGCAGAACCGCAGAAACCGCGACGACAGACGCGACTCTCGGCGCTTCGAGCGGCACAGCCACAGCCGTGAGGATGGCCGACGCGATTCCCGCCGCCGCGAGCAGCGTAGCCGCAGCCGCGAGGACGATCGGCACGGATGCAAGCGGAATCGACGCGATGATGGCCAGCGATACCGCGGAAACCGCGTCCACAACGTCAACAACCAAGATAAGCCATATGACGAAGGTCCTTAGCCAAGATTGCCCAAGGCACCCAAACAAAGGCCACACGATGGGTCAATGTTGGGGCTTTGCGAACATTTTCAAAAAAGCTGACACGCGGCAACCGCGGGGTGGCAACAAGAATCGGAAGGACAAGCGCAACGCCGACAAGGAAGTCAAGAAGGAACGAGACGACAACACTTCGGATGATGACGGCCGCCGCGAGTTCAAAGAACCCGAAAGGAACGTCGCTGTCATCTTTGGCGGCAAGGTCGCCACGGAATCCCAAAGGGACAAAAAGCTACTCCGACGGTCGTTAATCGCCTTCAGCAGCGCCGACCAGGAACGCGTTGCTGACGTCAAGGCACCCGCCTGGTCGGAGCAGCCAATCTCCTTCAGCCGAGCAGACATGTTGGCGCGAGGGGAGGACTCCGGTCGCTTCCCCCTTGTTCTGGACCCCGTCATCAAGCACCTCCGCTTCGAGAAGGTGTTGGTCGACGGAGGCAGTGCCTTAAATATACTGTTTTTACAGACATACAAAGAGCTTGGCCTGAAGACAGAAGACCTGGAACCCTACGACTCGCCGTTCTAGGGGGTGATGCCAGGAAAGCCCTCCATGCCCCTTGGCCAAGTCACCCTCCAAGTCCAGTTTGGTACAAAGCAGCATTTTCGCTTCGAGTACCTTAATTTCATCGTCGCTGACTTCGAAGGTGTCTACCACGCAATCCTTGGCCGACCTGGCATCGCCAAGTTTATGGCGGTCCCACATTACGGCTACATGGTGCTCAAGATGCCCACGGAGAAGGGCATCCTCTCCCTTCGCAGCAACGTCCTCATGGCGTGCCACTGCGAATCAGCTTCGTTCGCCGCCACTGACCTCACCGACCTCTGAGCCCGCATGGCAGATATGGTGCTAGAGGCCAAGGCCATCCCTCCGGCCGACCTCGAGATACCTCTCAAAGAGGCCAAACGCTCCTCTAAGAAGAACCGAGAGTACAAGGAAACTAAGCTCGTCCCGGGAGACAAGACAAGAACCGCCCTGGTCGGGGCCAACCTCTCCAGCAAATAGGAAAGCGCGCTCGTCCAGTTCCTTCGGGATCACATCGGCGTGTTTGCATGGAAACCACGGACATGCCGGTGTTCCCGGGGAAGGGGCCGAGCACTTCCTGAATGTCTCCAAAACCGCCAAGCCGGTGAAGCAAAAGCTCCGACGGTTCGCGAACGACAAGAGGGAGGTGATTAGGGTAGAAGTAGCAAAGCTATTAGCCGCAGGCTTTATAAAAGAAGTGTATCATCCCGATTGGCTTGCCAATCCGGTCCTTGTACGCAAGAAGAATAAAGAATGGAGAATGTGCGTTGATTACACCGCTCTCAACGATCTTTGCCCTAAAGACCCCTTCACCTTACCAAGTATCGACCAAGTCGTCGACTCCACTGCGGGCTGCGAGCTGCTTTCCTTCTTGGACTGCTACTCCGGCTACCACCAAATTTCCCTAGCTATCGCCGACCAGGAGAAAACCTCCTTCATCACCCCCTTTGGTGCCTACTGCTATAAAACGATGTCTTTCGGCCTCAAGAATGCTGGCGCCACGTACCAAAGAGCAATCCAGAGTTGCCTGAAAGATGAGATCAGAGATCGCCTTGTCGAGGCGTATGTGGACGATGTGGTGGTAAAAACCGCACAGTCCGACTCCCTGGTCGCCGACCTCCAGCGAACGTTCGACGCCCTAAATGTATACCAATGGAAACTGAACCCCACCAAATGCATCTTCGGCGTACCCTCCGGCATACTGCTCGGCAACGTCGTGAGCCAAGACGGCATACGCCCAAATCCCGAAAAAATACAAGCCGTCCTCAACATGCAGCCCCCTCAATGCGTCAAAGACATCCAAAAGTTAACAGGGTGCATGGCGGCCCTAAGTCGTTTCATATCACGACTAGGGCAAAAAGGACTGCCTTTCTTTCGATTGCTAAAAGAAAAAGAAAAATTCGAGTGGTCGACAGAGGAAGACATCGCCTTCATGGAACTAAAGACTTATCTAACCAATCCTCCGGTGCTTACGGCGCCCAATGACGGCGAAGAAATGCTCCTCTACATCGCGGCCACCGACCGAGTAGTCAGCACGGTACTGGTGGTCGAGCGAACGGAAGCTGGTCATGTTTACCCGGTCCAGCGCCCGGTTTATTACGTTAGCGAAGTGCTCAACGATTCAAAACACCGCTACCACCACATTGAAAAACTGCTATACGCAATTTTGATTACCAAGCGAAAACTTCTACATTATTTCCAATCTCGGCAGATCACGGTGGTCACAAGCTTCCCGCTAGGCGACATCCTGTACAACAAGGACGCCAGTGGTCGAATCGTCAAGTGGGCGCTCGAACTTATGGCATATACTGTCAAGTTCAAGAACTGCAACACCATCCAGTCACAAGCCCTTGCTGACTTTCTGGCTGAGTGGTCGGACCTTACCACCCCTTGGTACGAGTCCAATCACAAGTACTGGGAAATGTACTTCGATGGTTCGCTCAAAATCGATGGCGCGGGCGCTGGCGTACATTTTACTGCCCCCTCGGGAGACGAGCTCAGCTACATCCTTCGCATCCATTTCCCGGCATCGAACAACGCCGCTGAGTACGAAGCTGCGCTTCATGGATTGCGCCTCGCCGTCGAGCTCGGTATCAAGCGCCTAATGGTATACGGCGACTCCCTCCTTGTCGTCAACCAAGTGAATAAGGTGTGGGACACCACCAGCGAGCGA
The DNA here is from genome assembly GCA_018135685.1 of Themeda triandra. Lineage (NCBI taxonomy): Eukaryota > Viridiplantae > Streptophyta > Magnoliopsida > Poales > Poaceae > Themeda > Themeda triandra. Next base: position 19,914 of record JAENPR010002052.1, on the reverse strand, counting down.
ATGGAGGCCTATGTCGCCGCAATTCGACAGCTCGAGGACAAATTCTATGGCCTCGAGTTCCATCATGTCGTACGCGACAATAATGACGCCGCTGACAAGTTATCAAAGCTTGGCTCCACCAGAGCCGCCATCCCACACGGTGTGTTCGTTCACGACCTGCTCGAACCATCCGTATCGGTGCCCTCGGAGGCACAAATTCCCTTCTCATCAAAGCCGGACCTCAACCCTCCGCGCCCTCAATCGCGAAGCAACGTGACAGCCGACCACGTCGCTTTGATGAATATCGACGATGACGAAGACGCCATGGCCGAGCATGCGTCGGCATCGCAAGAGCAGTCGCCCGACGTCACGCCGACCACGCCCGACCCGGTCGGACCGGCGTCCCGGACTTCATCCGCTACATCACCAACGAAGACGTGCCGACGATCCCATCTTGCGCGAACGCATAGTACGACGCAGCAAGCACTATGTCCTCATGGACGGCGAGCTCATGCGGAAAAATGCCAAGCAGGAAATCTTGCAAAAATGCATAACGCAGGACGCTGGCATAAAACTCCTCGACAAGATACACTCCAGCGAGTGCGGCAATCACGCCGCCTCCAGAACGCTGGTCGGCAAGGCTTATCGTGCAGGTTTCTACTGGCCAACCGCGGTCGCCGACGCCGAGCAGTTGGTTCGTCATTGCGTCAACTGCCAATTCTTTGCCAAGCAAACACATGTTCCGGCTCATCAACTGCAGACAATCACGGCCTCATGGCCCTTCTCATGCTGGGGGCTCGATATGATCGGCCCTTTCAAGAAGGCCCCTGGTGGATTTCGATACGTTTACGTACTCATCAACAAATTCTCCAAATGGATCGAGTACATGCCGTTGGTCAAGGCTACCGCCAAAAAGGCAGCCGATATGCTAAACGACGTCATCCATCGATTTGGCGTCCCAAACTCCATCATCACCGACCTCGGCTCCACATTCACCGGAAGCGATTTTTTCGACTTCTGCGACAGCAAGTGTATCAAGGTAAAGTACGTTTCCGTTGCCCACCCAGGGGCCAACGGACAGGTCGAGCGAGCAAATGGCATGATACTCGACGCCTTACGTAAACGCCTCTACAAGGATGACGAAGACGAACAACGTCCTGGCCGATGGCTCAAAGAGCTCCCGGCCGTAATCTGGGGACTCCGCACACAGCCAAGTCGCAACACTGGTGTCTCTCCTTACTTCATGGTGTTTGGATCCGAGGCGGTCCTCCCTGACGAAATCGCCTTTCGCTCAATATGACGAAGACGTCTCCAACGACACTCGAGCCCTAGAAGTTGATTCTGTTGAAGAAAAGCGACTCGAAACTTGCACGCGCACGGCCAAGTACTTGGCCTCCATGCGCCGATACTACAACCGTAACATCAAATAACGTTTCTTCGTGGTCGGCGACCTAGTTCTACGACGAAAACAAAACCTCGCCGGCATCCACAAGCTCGCCTCCCATTGGGAAGGGCCATTCATGATCAAGGCGGTCACAAGGCCGACATCATATCGGCTGTGCACCCTGGACGACCCGCCAGTAGATATCCCGAACTCATGGCACATCGACCACCTACGGAAGTTCTACCCGTAGCTCCTAGCGCTAAGAGTTGCATGTACCCATCTTATATTTTCTCGATTCATATCGATTGAATAAAGATAGTTACTGTTCCATCTTGTTCATATCGCCGTAATGTGGCAAAAGTGCTTATAGCCCAGGTCACAACTACCAAGTTCCAGCCCTCCGGCGCAAGACACAACAGAAGCACATTACAATATTCAGGGCACTATGCGGATATTCTTCACCATTGCCTTGGACGTCACTCCTGAGCTCTTCAGCCGCGTCCACACTGGTGCCCGGCGCCAGTCCCTTCCGCAGAAGCTCAAGGTTGATCGAGGGACTGTGGGAACGCACCACAGCAAGCACGTGGGAACCCACGTGCTCCGCACCTTCCCTGACGAACTCCTGCAAACGGGGCCAAGACGCCCGGCTCGCAGCAGCAATAGTGCCCAGCGGGGTCTCCGGCGTGATGGCCTCCGCCTCATCTTCAGCTAACACATTAAGCACCGGGGCGATACCGCCAACAATTTCCGCCACTTCGCCTCCAACGCGCTGAGCATCCGCGCGCAAGCCCTAGACCTGTTCCTGCGACTCACGAAGGCGACCTGCACACCACGAGCAATATGAGATACACACTCATACCTCCCAACAACCCAATCCAAGGGGGATGAGCTATACCTTCAAGATCCTGCTGGATGGCCGCATGACGAGCGGCCTGCTCCTCCATTTGCTGGCGCATCTCTGCTATCGTCTTCCCCGCCTGCTCGGCACGCTCCTCCATGTCTGCGCCCCAACGACACGTCATCACGCAAATGGCAATACCACAAGTACCCTCTGTTATTTCTCCCATACCCAGGACATCGCGTACCTCTCTTCTGCTGCAGAAGCTGTCTCACGTGCTCGGCTACCTCCTCCTGCTCGACCATGCCACGCAGATGGGTGTTCTCCGCTGCCGTGGCCTCAAGCTGCTCTAAGGCACATTTTCGACGATCGGCAGCCCGGCCAACGCTCTGCCCAACGCGCTGTCAGTCAGGCTACATAAAAGTGTTCATCGCCAACAAGAAGAACGACCCGCCGTACACCAACATACCTGCACCTGACGAAGCAGCTTGGCCACGGTCCCCTCCATCTATCGCATGGCGTCCTCGGGAATGTCCTCCTCCGCCGTCATGTCCACGGCTCCACCTCCTGAGCTCTGCCCAGTCTCCTGCGCGGTCGCCGTGGCCTCAGGACGCGGCGGCGGACCAAACGCTGGAGTGTACGTCACCATCGTGCCCTGCTCGGCACTCGACGTACTAACTCCAGCACCTGCCCCATCGCCACCAACGGACTGGGCGGTGGTCGGCTCAGCCACCACTTCGGTTTCCCTGCGCCTCACAAGCGGCATTTCAGTCGTTATCCTGGCACACACCTTGCAAAAAATGCAAAGATTTGATCATTACCTCGCGACGACAGAAAACATCGACTGGAAGCAGTCACGCCGATGACCACGGCTACTCCCTCCATCACGGGAGGTTGCATCAGCTGTTTTCTCCGCCGTCGCAGCCACCTGCCCCGCCACCGCCACGGCCGGGATTTCTTCGATTCCTGAGGTCGGAGCAGCATTACCGACCTCAGCCTCCCGCTCCACTGTCGTGGCAGCAGGGTTCTCGCCATCACCCGTAGCCAGCGCGGCGCCTTCCGCCTCGCCCACCTGCTCGGCCGTCATCGCCACAGGATTTTCGACGACGTACGTCGCCGGAGTCATGTCGCGCACCTCGGCACTCGGCGTCTCCAGCGGGGCGTCTTGGGTGGCGTCAGGGACCATGGGTGGCTCCTCCAAAGGCGCCCCCCGGTTCCCCTCGTCTTCTCCACCACCAGCCCCCTGGGCCTCCTCCGACCGTACGGGCGCCGGTGAGGGCTCGCGGCTCAGCCCCCTACCACGGGTTGGCAGATCTGATGCGATCACTCCTAGCGACACCTCCGGGCTCGCGGCGGGCGGCGTTTCAGTCGGCGACTCACCGGTCCACGCCCTCTTGTACAGTTGGCTCAATGGAATATCATCCATTGAGCCTCCCGACGACGACGATGAAATTTGCGCCTTCTTTCTCCTCTTGGTCAAAGTCTTCATCTTCGGCGGAGATGCTCGGGACTCTGGCTGCTTAGCGGCCACACGCCGCAATGCTCGTTGCGCCCGCGGCGTAGAGGCCTGTGTGGCCTCCTCCTCGCCATCCCCGTCACTCGGCTCGTCATCCAGGGCCGCCACACGAGCGAGACGCTCCTCCAACGAGCGGTTGTAGCCCTGGACCTCGCCGCGGGGCCACTCCTCGGACGGAACGTCCGAGATGTACACAGCACGACCCTGCATAAAATATCTCCATAAGTGACCACACAAGCATAAGTTTTTGCATACAACGATGTGCAATCCGCTACACACCGCTGGTGGCAGATAGGCCGCAGTGTACGGCGTCTGCGGCTTCTTCGGCGCCATCTTCGCCGAATCAAAGTTGTGGAAGCACTCAGCCCCTCGAGCGGCCATCTCCGTCGCATCCACAGTATCCGTCCCCTCGCGGGACGGGTCCGTCAACCCCCGGTATTCATACATCAGAGTGGGTCTCTCCTTACACGGCTCCACCTGACGCTGCCACCACATCACGGCCACCATGACGCCGTGCACGCGCTCCCTGTTCACGAGCGGCAGTAGCTCGTTCAACTGCTCCATCTCCATAACATTGGGCCTCGCCGCCCACTTCACATTCGACTTCGGCACCAACGCTACATCATTGGGGACCGGCCTCCCCTCCGGGTTCTGCCTCATGTAGAACCATTTGTCGAACCAATTCTTCATGGAGGTGGAGTGGGGGATGGTCACCCATTGGGATTTCATCCCATCCCGCAGCACAATGTAGCAGCCCCCAACTATTTGGGACCCACTGGTGCCCTCCCCTTTCTTCTTCAAATAATAAAAATGGCGAAACAGGTTGAAGTTCGGTCGAACGCCGAGAAAAGCTTCGCAAATAGCAATGAACTCCGACAGCGTCAGGATGGAGTTTGGGTGGAGGTTGCACGTAGAAATCTCCCGGTGGCGGCACAAATCCCGGACGAACGGATGCACAGGCGACCCCAATCCCCGCACGAAATAATCTTCCAAAACTACAATCTCTCCCTTGCGGGGAAGCGGAAACCGCTCACCTAACGGCGGCGCTCGCCAGATCCGGCTCTCCTCCGGCGGCAGCAGGCCTAGCTCCACCAGCTTCAGCAGCGACTCCCTCGTCGCCTTCGACGGGCCCCAGTGCTCCGCCATAAGCTTCCGCCTCGCCGCCTCCGATACCTGCAACTGACCGCCCGCCATTCCCGGTCTGCTCCGCCTCCCTCTTCGATGCGCGTGCCGGCCTGCTGCCGTGTGAATGCGGCTCGGCAAGAAGGGCGACGGCGGGTTACGGGGCGGCGGGGTTGCGTGCGCGGCGGGGGGTAGCGGAGGTTAGGGTTTGAGGAGAGAATGGTGTGAGAAGAAGAAGACGGGAGTGGAACCACTTGGAAATGAAGAGAGAGGACTGAGCGGCGGCGGCCGCTTCTTCCCTTTTTATACGGCTCGGCGGTCCCCGCACGGGACCTAGGGTTGACCCCCAGGAGTCCTTTTCTAAATGGGCCGGCAGAGGTGGGCCTCAGTATTTTATTCCCGCAATGACGCCTTTGTTTTGGCCTGTTATGCCCTTTAAAAATGGAACGGCGGGATCGCCCTACTTTTGGTGGTTCCGCCCGACGTTTTGCGGCGCACGTGGACGCACGTGCGCACAGAGCTCATTTTTGCCTATTTATTTATGTCCGCGTGTGAATTTTTCCACGTGCTACAATTCTTTCTCTGACCACTGTTGACCTGGTTCATCGGCAATATCTTTGGGATCGAGTACAAAAGCACAGCTTTTTCATCTCTCCTAACAAAGTTAGGATGGTTCAACGCGTACTTATGGACACATGGTAACAGAGGACTCGGCCGACCAGCCAAGCTCCGGTCAGAGTAATGATTAAGTCATTTTCCTCTTCTTCACTTTTCGGCACAAACTACCATGCTTTTTGGAATGATGCACAGCATCGACCAGAACACGACGCAGCCGTGGTCCTTTATGAGGCTCTGGTGCTTAGCACGGGCCCGTTTTGGCGCATATTACGTCAGGGTACATCAAAGGTGTATCATTTTCCACCTAGTTAGCCTTCGGCGCAGCCAAGGACTGGAACCTTGCGGTTATAACCGTGTTCCCCATGCCAAAGGCATGCAGCTAGCACTGGATCGTCTTGCTCCTTCGACACATGGCAAATTGGGGTTTGGTCGGTACGCAAAGCTACCCTCCATTCAATTGACAATGTTGGTTTTCCCTACTACACCCTTTCGTATACATCAGCCATGTTCACTAGACAATTGCAAAGCTCTGTGTCTAGACACAACACAGTTGTGGTCGATCTCTTGTTTTTTTCGTCATGAGCACTGGTCGGTCAAGCCACCATGCTATCACTCAGAGATGGTTAGCAGAGCTAACACAGTCTTTTCTCCATTACTGGGGACTGGTCGGCATAGCCGCCATTTTATCACTCAGAGATGGTTAGCAGAGCTAACACAGTCTGTTCTACAGCGCTGGGGACTGGTCGGCCAAGCCGCCATTTTATAGCTGGGGACTGGTTAGCAGAGCTATCACAGTCCCATTCCCATCTCCAGCACCACAAACTGGTCGGCATAGCCACCATCATGACTTCATTACAACAGGCTCTCTCTGGATCCTGATACAACTTGTTCCACACCTTATATCAGGCTCGGGGACTACGTGGGCCCACGTCACTTTGCAGTGACTTGGGCTAATTCTTATGCAGCATTCCACGATGGTGTAATTTGTCTACAGTCAAGAAAAATCTTTTTTCTTTCGACTGTGGGCCCATGTCATGAGATGATCGGCAAATTTTTCTTTTCGCACAAAAAGAGCAACATGCATCTTTCGCTCAAAGCAGCGTGCAGAAGCTCAAAGAGTCTGACCAGTTGCCGGTCGAACGCATGCAAGTCTTCAAATGCCTCAAGATGTATGATGCTCGGGGACTAGCTGTGGGGGTATAAACTCCTATACCCGCACGGCCTAACTTTAGGCCTGCTCGGACAGAGACCCTTGGCCCAAGAGCGTAAGGCCGACCAGGGCCCAAATCTGGTCGGCTACCTTGGAAGACAAGGAAGAAAGGACGAGCTAATTGGCGTTACTGGTCGGCGATGACGATATCGATCACAGGAGATCAGATCAGATAAAAGTTGTTACCTAATATGTACATTTGTATCCCGAAAATATCGGGCTTGTAATCCTGCTCCCCCACTATATAAGGCGAGCAGGACACCCTCCCGAAAGGCATCTCAACATTAATATACAGACTCGATCAAGAGCACAGGACGTAGGGTATTACACGTATCGTGGCCCGAACCTGTATAAATACAGCGTCTTGTGCCTCTTGATTACATCTTGTTCGTCATCTAGCGTGCCTTACCGATCAATCTACTACCTTAGGCATACCCTAGGTAGACTGCCGCTGATATTTCGTCGACAGTCGAGGTGGGGTTTCTTTCTTCGCAGCCCCTTGGCCCGACTGGCGGGGGCTGCGGAATTTTGGTACCTCCGCTCCTCGCCCTCTGCGGGGGTTGAGGTGGGGTTTCTTTCTTCGCAGCCCCTTGGCCCGACTGGCGGGGGGCTGCGGAATTTTGGTACCTCCGCTCCTCGCCCTCTGCGGGGGTCGAGGTGGGGTTTCTTTCTTCGCAGCCCCTTGGCCCAACTGGCGGGGGTCTGCGGATGGGCTTGCATCGGGGTGACCTTCGGCCTGGGTCGACGGTCGACCCGAGGCAATCCCTGCAATTAAAAGCGGCTGCTGATGAGGGCAAGGCGTAGCCTAGCCCGTTTCAGCGGTGGTGGTTAACATGCAAATCTCGGGGAATCAAATTTTATTACATAATTTTCCCCGCCTCATTAAAAAACCTTATGCCCCGGCATAAGGAAAAAGAGCGCGGGAATAGTCTGTGCATGCAAAGGAAAGGAAGGAAACTGCTGCGAAGGTAGAGATTACATAGTTTTTATGGAGCGCTATGGGTAGTACTTGCGGAGGTCGTCGACGTTCCACGTATGCGGTAGCTCGTGACCTTCGGCATCCTGTAGATGGAACGATCCAGGTCTTGCGGAGCTTGCGATAATATAGGGACCGAGCCACTTGTCTTGTAGTTTGCCCGCCATCTTCGCGTTACGCTGCGATCGCACCATGTCGCCTTGGCGGAGCTCCCGTGGCGAGACCTTCTTGTCTCTCCACTTCTGGGTTTCGGCCTGGTAGGTGCGGAGGTTGTTGACCGCCTTGCACCTTACTTCCTCGAGTAAGTCCTTGTCCAGTGCTTCATCTTGAGTGGGGGCATCGAAGGTAGTTCTTGGTGAGCCGTGGCGGAGCTCTTCTGGGAGGACAGCTTCCTCTCCATAGAGTAGCTTGAATGGGGTGATGCCGGTGGCCCTGCCATCGGAGGTGTTGTGAGGCCATACTACCGTGATGAGTTCTTCAGCCCATTTGCCTAATGGCTTGTCTTTGAGATTCTACTTAATTCCTTGCAGGATGATTGCATTGGCCCTTTCGACTAGCCCATTGGACTGTGGGTGTCTGACCGAAGCGAAGTGGATTTTGGTGCCGATTTGGAAGCAGAATTCTTTGAAAGTGAAGCTATCGAACTGAGTTCCATTGTCAACTGTGAGATCCCTTGGAACGCCGAACCGACAAACGATTTGCTGCCAGAAGAATTTCTGAACTGTAGCGGAGGTGATGGTCGCAAGCGCTCGAGCTTCGATCCACTTGGTAAAGTACTCCACTGCTACCACCGCGTAGCGGAGCTTTCTTGGAGCGGTCGGTAGGGGCCCCACCAAGTCCATGGCCCATCGCTGCATTGGCCATGTTGGGCATATTAGAGTGGTCGGAGCTCCGGGTCTGTTTGAGTGATTGGCGACCAATTGGCAACCTTCGCAATGTCGCACCAGCATGGTGGCGTCGGACAGGGCGGTGGGCCAATAGAACCCTTGTCTGAATGCCTTTCCGACCAGGGCCCTTGGACCGTTATGTGAACCACAGATGCCCTGGTGTATTTCTTTGAGTATGGTGATACCTTCGCTTGTGGCAACACACTTTAGCCAAGGAGCGGTGACCGACGCCTTGTAAAGGTTCTTGACCTTCGATCTTGTACCCTCGTGCCCTCTGGATCATTCTCTTTTCCTCTTCCTTCGACTCGGGTTCATAGAAACCCTTGATGTATGCTGTAATAGGAGCCCTCCAATCTTCGCTGGATATGATGTTGACTGTTCTTGCATGCGGTGCATTGCAGGCGATCGCAGGTGTTGTAAAAGTCTCAAAGAAGACGTCCGGAGGTAATGGTGCTGCTTGAGCTGCGGCCTTCGCTATTTCGTCTGCTTCTCTATTCTCGCTGCGAGGGATGGATTTTGTGGTGATGCCCAAGAAGAAAGCTTCTGCTTTGCGAACAGTGTGAAGGTATTTTTGAAGCTCCGGGTCCTTTGCCTTGAAAGTTTTCTCAATATGGCCGGCAATCACCTGAGAGTCGGTCCGGATGACCGCCCGGCGTACCGAGAGGGTGCGAAGCTTCGCGAGAGCCAGAAGAACTGCTTCATATTCAGCGGAATTGTTGGTGCATTGAAATTCGAGCCTCGCAGCATATCTGAGATGAATTCCCGAAGGTGATGTTAGGACTGCTGCAATCCCGGCCCCTTGGGCTCCCCATGCTCCGTCCACGTGTACGATCCACGGAGGTTCTATGTCTTCTGCTTTGTTGTGAGGGTCCGGGGTCCAGTCTGCAATGAAGTCTGCTAGAGCTTGTGATTTGATTGTGTGTCTTCCGACGAAGGTTAATGTGTAGTCGCTGAGTTGCGAAGCCCATTTGGCAATTCTGCCCACTGCCTCCGGATTTCTGAAGATGTTATCCAAAGGGAACTGCGAAGGTATTGTGATGGGATGAGACTGAAAGTAGTGCTTGAGCTTTTTTGCAGCCATGACTACCGCATATGCGACCTTTTTGAGCTCTGAATAATGCTTCTTGGGACCTTCGAGAACCTCTGATACATAATAATTGGGAATCTGCCGTCTTTGGTGTTCCTCGAGGGTTTCTTTGACCAAAACGGCACTGACTGTGTGAGGCGAAGCTGCGACGTATAGCAGTAGCGGTTCCGAAGGTTCCGGGCTTGCGAGGGTTGTTAGTTTGAGCAAGTATTGCTTGAGACTGTCGAAGGCAGCTTGCTGGGCAGGGCCCCACTTGAAAGGTTCGCAGGTTTTGAGTACTTCAAAGAAAGGCAACCCTCGCTCTGCAGACCGTGAGATGAACCTGCTAAGCGAGGCCAATCGACCGGTCGAGCGCCGGGCAGATTTCCTTGACGGGAGGTGACATGGAAACGATTGCGTCTATTTTTGTTGGATTGGCTTCGATTCCTCTAGGCGAGACAAGACATCCTAGAAGCTTCCCTTTGCTGACTCCGAAGATGCACTTCTCGGGGTTGAGCTTGTCGAAGGTTCTAGCCAGATCGGCTATGTGGTTGGTCCTAAGTTTGCTCTGGATCACAATGTCATCAACGTAAGCCGAGACTGTTGGATCGTCTTTGAAGACCTCCGCCGTCATGCGAGCGAAGGTTGGGCCTGCGTTGCGAAGCCCCTCAGCCATTCTTCTGAAGCAGAAAGTGCCATCGGGGGTAATGAAGCTTGTCTTTTCCTCGTCGTCCTTGTTCATCCAGATTTGATGGTAGCCGGAGAAGCAATCGAGCAGAGATAAGAGCTCACAACCCGCGGCCGCGTCCACGAGGGTGCTTATTCTGGGCAGTGGAAAGCAATCTTTTGGGCACGCCTTGTTGAGACTTGTGAAATCAACACACATTCGCCACTTTAGGTTCTTCTTTTGTACCAGCACAACGTTAGAAAGCCAGGTTGGATACTTGACCCTGCGGATGACCTCCGCTTTTAATAGGCGATCTACCTCCACCTTGGCGGCCTGTTTCCTTTCTTCTGACATCTTACGGAGTTTTTGCTTTATTGGAGGGTGATCTTTGCTGACGTTCAGGCAGTGCTGAATGAGTTTTCTATCCACTCCGACAAGGTCCGAAGCTGTCCAAGCGAAGGCCTCGCTGTTGTCGTGGAGGAATTGGGTAAGTTGGGTTTCAAGTTCAGTGTCTAACAGAGCTGATATGATGACTTTCTTTTCAGGATCGTCCGGGAATAACTGAATCTTTTTTGTTTCTTCTTCCGGTTGTGCGCGCGAAGGTAACCACGCTGCATCTACCTTCGGCTCTGCTTCGCGCTGCTCTTTTCGTTCTTCTTCCTGTTGCTGTCTCTGCTCCTTTTCTTGCAGGCAATGGACATTTTTCTGCCCTGGAGTGGCTGCTTGCTCCGCTATTCTGGCCGTGTTTTGATCTCTGTAGACGGCTACGATACCTCCGGGCGCTGGCATTTTCATGCAAAGGTAGCCAGGATGGATTGCAGCATTGAACTGATTGATGGTGCCCCTCCCGAAGATAGCGTTGTAGTTGTATGGGATGTCAACTACGTCGAAGGTGATGTGCTCTGTGCGGGCGATGGTTTTATTGCCGAAGGATACCGGTAGAGTGATTTTTCCGATTGCTCTGATCTGCTGACCTCCGAATCCGAATAGCGGATGTCCTGCCGGTTGAAGTTTATTTCTGTCGAGCTTCATGCCATCGAAGGTGGATGTGAATAAGATGTCGGCGGAGCTGCCGTTGTCCACAAGTATTTTGGTCACGGTCCATCCTGTGATGTTTGTTTCTATGACCATCGCGTCAGTATGTGGGTATTGCTTGAGCTTGAGATCCGAGCTAGTGAAGGTCAAGGGAATGTGCGACTAATGATCATTTCTGTAAGGACCTTCGTAGGCTACATGATTAACCCGGCGGAAGTGTTCTCTGTGCTATCTTTTATTGCCATAATCCTCCCATGAACCTCCGGAAATTGCCATGATGACCCCGTAGGTGGCTGTGGGATTGTTGACCCCTGTCTGTGCTCCCTGTGCTTCTCCCTCAACTTTGATTGGTTGTGGCGGAGGTAATGCTGGTAGAGGTGGTGGCGGAGGTAGAGCTTGCGCTTGGGCTTGCTGAGCGATTGGCTGGGGTTGTTGATACTGCTGCTGCGCTTGGCGATGGTAGTATTGCTGCTGTTGGTTGTGGGCATATTGGCCTTGAGCGAAGGTTGGCTGAGGGTAGTAAATTGGTTGCTGATACGGAGGTTGCTGAGCTCGTTGGTTGTGGTTGTATCCCTGATTGCGATTGCGGGGGTTTGGTGCTGCTCTACGAGTGTGGTTGACTGTTCCTGCCTGCGGAGCTGGTGGGGCTTGGCCATCTCTGCACTCAAGCCCCCTGATGTACCATACGCACTGCTTGGTGTAGTGGTCCTTGTCTTTCCCGCAAAAATGGCAATAGTGCGGTTGCGGAGGTTCTTTGCCGTTGCTGATCGAGTTGGTCGATCTTCGTCGACTTGTGACGAGAGGTTGCACAGGTTGGCGAGGTTTTGTCGAGCTGCGGGTTACGGCTGCCATCAATGGCGTTGACGTTTCCCACGTCGATGCGAGGGTAGTCATTGCGAGGGTTTGTATTGTGCTGTCTTTGCTGTCGTTGCGGAGGTTGGGAGGACTGCGATTTGATGCGCTCATTGTTGTCCGCTCTGATTTGCTTCTCCATGATGTCATACAACTCTGCGATGGTTCTCGGTTCCCTTCTTGATATCTTCGATGAGCATGGTCCTGGCTATATGCAACTTATTACCGCCAGGATCATGACTTCATCCGTGACTCCGGGGGTGCGATTTTTGGTGTTGACGAATCTCTTCCACCAATCTTGCAACGGTTCATCGACTCTTTGCTTGCAATTGAGGAGTGTGGCGGCCTGGGCCGCGGACCGGCTGACGCCTTTGAAGTTCGTGCAAATTTTCTCGTGAAGGTCATCCCAGCATCGGATGGACCCCGGTCGGAGGTTGCTGTACCAGGTTTGAGTGATGTCTCTAGCCACAATCACGAAAGCCTTGGCCATGATGTCCTCATCACCTCCGGCGGCTGAAACAGCGGCTTCATACGACATTAGGTACTGGCGCGGCTCATAGGTGCCATCATACATAATGTCGTATGAAGCCGCCGCCAATACCTAATGTCGTATGAAGCCATTTGTTTCGGCCGGGAGGTGACGAGGACATCATGGCCAAGGCTTTTGTGATTGTGGCTAGAGACATCGCTCAAACCTGTACAGACAACCTCCGACCGGGTCCATCCGATGCCGGGATGACCTTCGTGAGAAAATTTGCACGAACTTCAAAGGCGTCACCGGCCCCGCCCAGGCCGCCACACTCCTCAATTGCAAGCAAAGAGTCGATGAACCGTTGCAAGATTGGTGGAAGAGATCGTCAACACCAAAAATCGCACCGGAGTCACGGATGAAGTCATGATCCCGGCGGTAATAAGTTGCATATAGCCAGGACCATGCTCATCGAAGATATCAAGAAGGGAACCGAGAGCCATCGCAGAGCTGTATGACATCATGGAGAAGCAAATCAGAGCGGACAACAATGAGCGCATCAAATCGCAGTCCTCCCAACCTCCGCAACGACAAAGAAAGACAAGACAATACAAACCCTCGCAATGACTACCCCTCGCATCGACGTGGGAAACGTCAACGCCATTGATGGCAGCCAACCCGCAGCTCGACAAAACCTCGCCAACCTGTGCAACCTCCCGTCACAAGTCGACAAGACCGACTTAACTCGATCAAGAACGGGCAAGAACTTCCGCAATCGCACTATTGCCATTTTTATGGGAAAGACAAGACTACTACACCAAGCAAAGGCGTATGGTACATCAAAGGGCTTGAGTGCGAGATGGCTGCTTCCCACCAGCCTCCGGGCAGTGTGAACACAACCACACTCGTAGAGCAAAGACCAAACCCCCGCAACGCAATCAGGGATACAACCACAACCAACGAGCTCAAAGCAACCTCCGTATCGACAACCAATTTACTACCCTCACCAACCTTCGCTCAAGGCCAATATGCCCACAACCAACAAAGAATACTACTATCGCCAAGCGCAAAGCAGCAGATCAACAACCCTGCCCACCGCTCGCCAAGCCCAAGCGCAAGCTCTACCTCCGCCACCACCTCTACCAAAGATTACCTCCGCCACAACCAATCAAAGTTGAGGGAGAAGCACAGGAGCAGCATACCGTTAACAATCCCACAGCCTGCCTACGGGAATTGCGTACTTTCCTGAGGTTCGGGGAGATTATGGCAATAAAAGACACAGAGAACACTCTCCACGGTTAATCATGTAGTCTGGGCTAGGTCCTTACGTAAATGAACATTTGGTCGCACATTCCCTTGACCTTCACCTCACCACATCTCAAGCTCAAGCAATACCTACATACCGCGCGATGGTCATAGAAACAAACATCGCAGATGGACAAGGACCAAAATCCTTAGACAACTGCACCCCACTTATCATCTTCATTATCCACCTCGATGGCATGAAGCTCGACAAATAAACTTCAACCTAAGCAGACATCCGCTATTCGGATTCTAGGAGGTCGCAGATCGAGCAATCGGAAAATCACTCTACCGGTATCCTTCGGCACAAAAACCATCGCCCGCACAGAGCACATCACCTTCGACGAAGTTGACATCCCATACAACTACAACGCTATTCGGAGGGGCACCATCAATCAGCTTCAATGCTGCAATCCATCCCGGCTACCTTTGCATGAAAATGCCGGGCCGAGGTATCGAGCGCTCGTCGGAGATCAAAACACGCTGTAATAGCGGAGCAAACGCTCCAGTGCGAAAAATGTCCATTGCCCGCAAGAAAAGGAGCAGAGACAAGAACAGAAGAAGAACGAAGAGCAACAAGGTAGCCGAAGGTAGATGCAAGCGGGTTACTTCTTCGCGCGCACAACCGGAAGAAGAAACGAAAAAGATTCAGTTATTCCCGGACGATCCCGAAAAGAAAGTCATCATATCGCCTTCTGTTAGACACCGAACTTGAAACCCAACTTACCCAATTCCTCCGCGACAATGGCGAGGCCTTCGCTTTGACAGCCGGACCTTGCCGGAGTGGATAGAAAACTCATTCAAGACCGCCGAACGTCGCAAAGATCACCCTCCAATAAAGCAAAATAGGGCCGCCAAGGCGGAGATAGATCGCCTAGTAAAAGCGGAGGTCATCCGCAGGTCAAGTATTCAACCCGGCTTTCTAACATTGTCTTTGGTACAAAAGAAGAACCAAAAGTGGCGAATGTGTGTTGATTTCACAAGTCTCAACAAGGCGTGCCCAAAAGATTGCTTTCCACCGCCTGAATAAGTACTCCCGTGGACGCGGCCGCGGGTTGTGAGCTCTTATCTCTGCTCGATTGCTTCTCCCGGCTACCATCAAATCTGGATGAACAAGGACGACGAGGAAAGACAAGCTTCATTACCCCCGATGGCACTTTCGCCGAAGAATGGCCGAGGGCTTCGCAACGCAGCCCAACCTTCGCTCGCATGACGGCGGAGGTCTTCAAAGACGATCCAACAATCACCTCGACTTACGTTGACGACATTGTGATCGAGCAAACTTAGGACCAACCACATAGCCGATCTCGCTAGAACCTTCGACAAGCTCAAAAAGGCGAAGCTCAAGCTCAACCACGAAGTGCATCTTGGAGTCGGCAAAGGGAAGCTTCTGGGATGTCTTGTCTCAGCTAGAGGAATCGAAGCCAATCCAACAAAAATAGACGCAATCGTTTCCATGTCACCTCCGGCGTCCAAGGAAATGCGCACGCTCGACCGGTCGGTTGGCCTCGCTTTAGCGGAGTTCATCTCACGGTGCAACCGGAGCGAGGTTGCCTTTCTTTGAAGTACTCAAAACCTGCGAACCTTTCAAGTGGGGCCCTGCCCAGCAAGCTGCCTTCGACAGTCTCAAGCAATACTTGCTCAAACTAACAACCCTCGCAAGCCCGAACCTTTCTGAATCGCTACTACTATACGTCTCGCGCTTTGCCTCACGCAATCGGCCGTTTGGTCAAAGAAACCCTCGAGGAACACCAAAGACTGATTCCCGTTTATTATGTATCGAGGGTCCTTGAAGGTCCCAAGAAGCATTATTCGAGCTCGAAAAGGATATGCGGTAGTCATGGCTGCAAAAAGCTCAAGCACTACTTTCCTCTCATCCCATCACAATACCTTCAGCGGATCCCTTTGGATAACATCTTCGTAATCCGGAGGGCGGACTTGCAAATGGGCTTCGCAACTCGGCGACTACACATTAACCTTCGTCGGAAGACACACAATCAAATCACAAGCTCTATGAGACTTCATTAGTTGGACCCCGGACCCTCACAACAAAGCGAAGACATAGAACCTCCGGATCGTACATGTGGACGGAGCATGGGGAGCCCAAGGGGCCGGGATTGCAGCAGTCCTAACATCACCTTCGGGAATTCATCTCAGATATGCTGCGAGGCTCGAATTTCAATGCACCAACAATTCCACTGAATATGAAGCAGTTCTTCGGCTCATGACTTCGCGCCCTCTCGGTATGCGGGCGGTCATCCTAGACCGACTCTCGAGTGATTACCGGCCATATTGAGAAAACTTTCAAGGCAAAGGACCCGAGCTTCAAAAATACCTTCACACTTGTTCGCAAAGCGAAACTTTCTTCTTGGGCATCACCACAAAATCCATCCCTCAGCGAGAATAGGAGAAGACTGACGAA
Organism: Themeda triandra; assembly: GCA_018135685.1. Lineage (NCBI taxonomy): Eukaryota > Viridiplantae > Streptophyta > Magnoliopsida > Poales > Poaceae > Themeda > Themeda triandra. The sequence goes on along the minus strand of JAENPR010002052.1, from coordinate 3,571 downwards.
ATAGCTGGCCGCCGCTCCATGACCATTACCTCCGGACGTCTTCTTTGAGACTTTTACAACACTGCGATCGCAGAATTCACCGCATGCAAGAACAAATCAACATCATATCCAAATAAGATTGGAGGGCTCCTATTACGGCATACATCAAGGGTTTCTATGAACCCGAGTCGAAGGAAGAGGAAAAGAGAATGATCCAGAGGGCACGAGGGTACAAGATCGAAGGTCAGAACCTTTACAAGGCGTCGGTCACCGCTCCTTGGCTAAAGTGTGTTGCCACAAGCGAAGGTATCACCATACTCAAAGAAATACACCAGGGCATCTGTGGTTCACATAACGGTCCAAGAGCGCTCGTCGGAAAGGCACCCGAGACAAGGCTTCTATTGGCCCGCGCCCGCCGACGCCACCATGCCGGTGCGACATTGCGAAGGTTGCCAGCGGGCCGCCAATCACTCAAACACCCGGAGCTCCGACCACTCTGATGCCCAACATGGCCAATGCAGCAATGGGCCATGGGACTTGGTGGGGCCCCTGCGGCCGCTCCGGGAAAGCTCCGCTACGCGGTGGTAGCGGTGGAGTACTTTACCAAGTGGATCGAAGCTCGGCGCTTGCGACCATCACCTCCGCTACAATTCAGAAATTCTTCGGCAGCAAATCATTTGTCGGTTCGAGCGTTCCAAGGGATCTCCACGGTTGACAATGGAACTCAGTTCGATAGCTTCGCTTTCAAAGAATTCTGCTTCCAAATCGGCACCAAAATCCACTTCGCTTCGGTCAGACACCCGCAGTCCAATGGGCTAGTCGAAAGGGCCAATGCAATCACCCTGCAAGGAATTAAAAAGAATCTCAAAGACAAGCCATTAGGAAAATGGGTCAAAGAACTCATCACGGTAGTATGGTCTCACAACACCTCCGGTGGCGGGGCCACCGGCATCACCCCCATTCAAGCTACTCTATGGAGAGGAAGCTGTCCTCCCGGGAAGAGCTCCGCCACGGCTCACCAAGAACTACCTTCGATGCCCCCACTCAAGATGAAGCACTTGGACAAGGACTTACTCGAGGAAGTAAGGTGCAAGGCGGTCAACAACCTCCGCACCTACTAGGCCAAAACCCGAAGTGGAGAGACAAGAAGGTCTCGCCCACGGGAGCTCCGCCAAGCGACATCGTGCGTCGGGAAACGGCAACGCGAAGATGGCGGGCAAACTACAAGACAAGTGGCTCGGTCCCTATATTATCGCAAGCTCCGCAAGACCCGGGATCGTTCCATCTACGGGATGCCGAAGGTATGCAAGCTACCGCATCGTGGAACGCAACGTGCGACGACCTCCGCAAGTACTGCCTATAGCGCTCCATAAAAACTATGTAATCTCTACCTTGTGACGGTTTTCTTCCTTTCCTTTGCATGCACTGAGACTATTCCCGCTCTTTTTCCTTATCTTAGGGCATAAGGTTTTTAATGAGGGCGGGGAAAATTATGTAATAAAATTTGATTCCCCGAGATTTGCATGTTAACCACCGGCGAAACGGGCTAGGCTACGCCTTGCCCTCATCGGCAGGCTCGCTTTTAATTGCGGGGATTGCCTCGAGGTCGACAATCGACCTAGGCCGAAGGTCACCCGATGCAAGCCCATCCGCGCGAGACCCCCGCCCGGTCGGGCCAAGGAGTGCGAAGAAAGAAACCCCACCTCGACCCCGCGAGGGGCGGGAGCGGAGGCAAAAATTCCGCGCCCCCGCCCGGGGGCCAAGGGGCTGCGAAGAAAGAAACCCCACCTCGACCCCGCGGGCGAGAGCGGAGATACAAAATTCCGCATCCCCCCCCGCCCGGTCGGGCCAAGGGACTGCGAAGAAAAAAACCCCGCCTCGACCCCCGCGGAGGGCGAGTGGAGTACCAAAATTCCGCGAGACCCCCTTAAAGTCGGGCCGGGGGCTGCGAAGAAAGTAAACCCCACCTCGACCCCCGCGGAGGGCGAGGAGCGGAGGTACCAAAATTCCGCAGCCCCACGGTCGGGCCGGGGCTGCGAAGATAGAAACCCCGCCTCGATCCCCGCGAGAGGACGGGAGCGGAGGTACCAAAATTCCGCGAGCCCCGCCCGGTCGGGCCGGGGGCTGCGAAGAAAGTAAACCCCACCTCGACCCCGCGGAGAGGCGCGGAGCGGAGGTACCAAAATTCCGTAGACCCCGCCCGGTTGGGCCGGGCTGCGACAAAAGCAAACAACATAACGATCCCGTAGCGGAGGTGCGAACCGACACACCCCGCCTTCCAAACCAAAAATAGCACCACTACAACGTACCTATTACCCCAAAACCAAAGCCAGTGATACGAGTTTCTCCCACATACAATCAATATAGCTCAGTCCCAAAACCTCTCCGTTCAACACTAAGCTTCAACCCTTCACCCGCAGCTAGCACACCCTCATATATAGCCTTTACCCATTAAACCCTCGCCGTACAAACCAAAACCACTTTAGCACCGCTCTAGCTAGCCCCAAAACAATGCCGCCACAACCTCCGCGCCCAATTCCTCCGAAGGTCGGGAGAATGAAGCGCAATACCCTTACCACTCTTGCCGCTTGCACACACCCTCCGGACGGCCACCTCCGCGACCAAACCCAGCTGACTTTATACGATCACGCGCAAGGCCACAACTTGACATCGGCGCACATACCATCGGCGGGAACCCGGGAAAGCGGCGCTAGAATCAAAGTCCAAGCGAGGCAAATGCAAACAAACTAGTGCTCGGCTCTAGACCTTTTGCCCGCTCACGGCGCCCGACGCATCTATCCTCCGCGGCTCTACAACCTCGGGGAGTGCCTTAGCAACCAAGGTTCATCATCGGTCGGAACCTCCGGTGAAGAGGGCATGAATCACCCCATAGAATAGCCGTTCAAAGGCCAAGCGGCACCATGTAAACACATGTAGGCTAAGCTCCGCTTCGATTCGCGCAAAGATCTTATCAACTATATATAAGTCATTGCAATTTGTTACCTCCGAGAACAAGCACGAGCCTCGCTTTTGAAAAGTTGGGCGTCGCTGCGCTTTACTACCTCCGCAAAACATACGCGAGCCTCGCTTTTGAAAAGTTGGGTGTCGGCTAACGCTTTACTACCTCAAGTAAAACATATGCGAGCCTCGCTTTTGAAAAGTTGGGCGTCGGCTAACGCTTTATTACCTCCGCAAACATACACGAGCCTCGCTTTTGAAAAGTTGGGTGTCGGCTGGCAGCTTTAATTCCTTCGCAAAACATACGCGAGCCTCGCTTTTTTGAAAAGTTGGCGTCGGCTAACGCTTACCTCCGCAAACAAGCGCGAGTCTTGCTTTTGAAAAGTTGGGCGTCGGCTAGCTTTAATTCCTTCGCAAAACATACGCGAGCCTCGCTTTTGAAAAGTTTGGCGTCGCCGCGCTCTTATACCTCCGAAAACATACGCGAGCCTCACTTTTGAAAAGTTGGGCGTCGCTGCGCTTTACTACCTCCGCAAAACATACGAGCCTCGCTTTTGAAAAGTTAGGCGTCGCCGCGCTTTTGTCATGGTCGCAGAGTCGAGTCTCACTCTCAAAAAGATAGGCGTCACCGCAA
>JAENPR010002682.1:0-46990 GCA_018135685.1 Themeda triandra | reverse complement strand
CCCTAAACCCTAAACCCTAAACCCTAAACCCTAAACCCTAAACCCTAAACCCTAAACCCTAAACCCTAAACCCTAAACCCTAAACCCTAAACCCTAAACCCTAAACCCTAAACCCTAAACCCTAAACCCTAAACCCTAAACCCTAAACCCTAAACCCTAAACCCTAAACCCTAAACCCTAAACCCTAAACCCTAAACCCTAAACCCTAAACCCTAAACCCTAAACCCTAAACCCTAAACCCTAAACCCTAAACCCTAAACCCTAAACCCTAAACCCTAAACCCTAAACCCTAAACCCTAAACCCTAAACCCTAAACCCTAAACCCTAAACCCTAAACCCTAAACCCTAAACCCTAAACCCTAAACCCTAAACCCTAAACCCTAAACCCTAAACCCTAAACCCTAAACCCTAAACCCTAAACCCTAAACCCTAAACCCTAAACCCTAAACCCTAAACCCTAAACCCTAAACCCTAAACCCTAAACCCTAAACCCTAAACCCTAAACCCTAAACCCTAAACCCTAAACCCTAAACCCTAAACCCTAAACCCTAAACCCTAAACCCTAAACCCTAAACCCTAAACCCTAAACCCTAAACCCTAAACCCTAAACCCTAAACCCTAAACCCTAAACCCTAAACCCTAAACCCTAAACCCTAAACCCTAAACCCTAAACCCTAAACCCTAAACCCTAAACCCTAAACCCTAAACCCTAAACCCTAAACCCTAAACCCTAAACCCTAAACCCTAAACCCTAAACCCTAAACCCTAAACCCTAAACCCTAAACCCTAAACCCTAAACCCTAAACCCTAAACCCTAAACCCTAAACCCTAAACCCTAAACCCTAAACCCTAAACCCTAAACCCTAAACCCTAAACCCCCTAAACCCTAAACCCTAAACCCTAAACCCTAAACCCTAAACCCTAAACCCTAAACCCTAAACCCTAAACCCTAAACCCTAAACCCTAAACCCTAAACCCTAAACCCTAAACCCTAAACCCTAAACCCTAAACCCTAAACCCTAAACCCTAAACCCTAAACCCTAAACCCTAAACCCTAAACCCTAAACCCTAAACCCTAAACCCTAAACCCTAAACCCTAAACCCTAAACCCTAAACCCTAAACCCTAAACCCTAAACCCTAAACCCTAAACCCTAAACCCTAAACCCTAAACCCTAAACCCTAAACCCTAAACCCTAAACCCTAAACCCTAAACCCTAAACCCTAAACCCTAAACCCTAAACCCTAAACCCTAAACCCTAAACCCTAAACCCTAAACCCTAAACCCTAAACCCTAAACCCTAAACCCTAAACCCTAAACCCTAAACCCTAAACCCTAAACCCTAAACCCTAAACCCTAAACCCTAAACCCTAAACCCTAAACCCTAAACCCTAAACCCTAAACCCTAAACCCTAAACCCTAAACCCTAAACCCTAAACCCTAAACCCTAAACCCTAAACCCTAAACCCTAAACCCTAAACCCTAAACCCTAAACCCTAAACCCTAAACCCTAAACCCTAAACCCTAAACCCTAAACCCTAAACCCTAAACCCTAAACCCTAAACCCTAAACCCTAAACCCTAAACCCTAAACCCTAAACCCTAAACCCTAAACCCTAAACCCTAAACCCTAAACCCTAAACCCTAAACCCTAAACCCTAAACCCTAAACCCTAAACCCTAAACCCTAAACCCTAAACCCTAAACCCTAAACCCTAAACCCTAAACCCTAAACCCTAAACCCTAAACCCTAAACCCTAAACCCTAAACCCTAAACCCTAAACCCTAAACCCTAAACCCTAAACCCTAAACCCTAAACCCTAAACCCTAAACCCTAAACCCTAAACCCTAAACCCTAAACCCTAAACCCTAAACCCTAAACCCTAAACCCTAAACCCTAAACCCTAAACCCTAAACCCTAAACCCTAAACCCTAAACCCTAAACCCTAAACCCTAAACCCTAAACCCTAAACCCTAAACCCTAAACCCTAAACCCTAAACCCTAAACCCTAAACCCTAAACCCTAAACCCTAAACCCTAAACCCTAAACCCTAAACCCTAAACCCTAAACCCTAAACCCTAAACCCTAAACCCTAAACCCTAAACCCTAAACCCTAAACCCTAAACCCTAAACCCTAAACCCTAAACCCTAAACCCTAAACCCTAAACCCTAAACCCTAAACCCTAAACCCTAAACCCTAAACCCTAAACCCTAAACCCTAAACCCTAAACCCTAAACCCTAAACCCTAAACCCTAAACCCTAAACCCTAAACCCTAAACCCTAAACCCTAAACCCTAAACCCTAAACCCTAAACCCTAAACCCTAAACCCTAAACCCTAAACCCTAAACCCTAAACCCTAAACCCTAAACCCTAAACCCTAAACCCTAAACCCTAAACCCTAAACCCTAAACCCTAAACCCTAAACCCTAAACCCTAAACCCTAAACCCTAAACCCTAAACCCTAAACCCTAAACCCTAAACCCTAAACCCTAAACCCTAAACCCTAAACCCTAAACCCTAAACCCTAAACCCTAAACCCTAAACCCTAAACCCTAAACCCTAAACCCTAAACCCTAAACCCTAAACCCTAAACCCTAAACCCTAAACCCTAAACCCTAAACCCTAAACCCTAAACCCTAAACCCTAAACCCTAAACCCTAAACCCTAAACCCTAAACCCTAAACCCTAAACCCTAAACCCTAAACCCTAAACCCTAAACCCTAAACCCTAAACCCCCTAAACCCTAAACCCTAAACCCTAAACCCTAAACCCTAAACCCTAAACCCTAAACCCTAAACCCTAAACCCTAAACCCTAAACCCTAAACCCTAAACCCTAAACCCTAAACCCTAAACCCTAAACCCTAAACCCTAAACCCTAAACCCTAAACCCTAAACCCTAAACACTAAACCCTAAACCCTAAACCCTAAACCCTAAACCCTAAACCCTAAACCCTAAACCCTAAACCCTAAACCCTAAACCCTAAACCCTAAACCCTAAACCCTAAACCCTAAACCCTAAACCCTAAACCCTAAACCCTAAACCCTAAACCCTAAACCCTAAACCCTAAACCCTAAACCCTAAACCCTAAACCCTAAACCCTAAACCCTAAACCCTAAACCCTAAACCCTAAACCCTAAACCCTAAACCCTAAACCCTAAACCCTAAACCCTAAACCCTAAACCCTAAACCCTAAACCCTAAACCCTAAACCCTAAACCCTAAACCCTAAACCCTAAACCCTAAACCCTAAACCCTAAACCCTAAACCCTAAACCCTAAACCCTAAACCCTAAACCCTAAACCCTAAACCCTAAACCCTAAACCCTAAACCCTAAACCCTAAACCCTAAACCCTAAACCCTAAACCCTAAACCCTAAACCCTAAACCCTAAACCCTAAACCCCTAAACCCTAAACCCTAAACCCTAAACCCTAAACCCTAAACCCTAAACCCTAAACCCTAAACCCTAAACCCTAAACCCTAAACCCTAAACCCTAAACCCTAAACCCTAAACCCTAAACCCTAAACCCTAAACCCTAAACCCTAAACCCTAAACCCTAAACCCTAAACCCTAAACCCTAAACCCTAAACCCTAAACCCTAAACCCTAAACCCTAAACCCTAAACCCTAAACCCTAAACCCTAAACCCTAAACCCTAAACCCTAAACCCTAAACCCTAAACCCTAAACCCTAAACCCTAAACCCTAAACCCTAAACCCTAAACCCTAAACCCTAAACCCTAAACCCTAAACCCTAAACCCTAAACCCTAAACCCTAAACCCTAAACCCTAAACCCCTAAACCCTAAACCCTAAACCCTAAACCCTAAACCCTAAACCCTAAACCCTAAACCCTAAACCCTAAACCCTAAACCCTAAACCCTAAACCCTAAAAACCCTAAACCCTAAACCCTAAACCCTAAACCCTAAACCCTAAACCCTAAACCCTAAACCCTAAACCCTAAACCCTAAACCCTAAACCCTAAACCCTAAACCCTAAACCCTAAACCCTAAACCCTAAACCCTAAACCCTAAACCCTAAACCCTAAACCCTAAACCCTAAACCCTAAACCCTAAACCCTAAACCCTAAACCCTAAACCCTAAACCCTAAACCCTAAACCCTAAACCCTAAACCCTAAACCCTAAACCCTAAACCCTAAACCCTAAACCCTAAACCCTAAACCCTAAACCCTAAACCCTAAACCCTAAACCCTAAACCCTAAACCCTAAACCCTAAACCCTAAACCCTAAACCCTAAACCCTAAACCCTAAACCCTAAACCCTAAACCCTAAACCCTAAACCCTAAACCCTAAACCCTAAACCCTAAACCCTAAACCCTAAACCCTAAACCCTAAACCCTAAACCCTAAACCCTAAACCCTAAACCCTAAACCCTAAACCCTAAACCCTAAACCCTAAACCCTAAACCCTAAACCCTAAACCCTAAACCCTAAACCCTAAACCCTAAACCCTAAACCCTAAACCCTAAACCCTAAACCCTAAACCCTAAACCCTAAACCCTAAACCCTAAACCCTAAACCCTAAACCCTAAACCCTAAACCCTAAACCCTAAACCCTAAACCCTAAACCCTAAACCCTAAACCCTAAACCCTAAACCCTAAACCCTAAACCCTAAACCCTAAACCCTAAACCCTAAACCCTAAACCCTAAACCCTAAACCCTAAACCCTAAACCCTAAACCCTAAACCCTAAACCCTAAACCCTAAACCCTAAACCCTAAACCCTAAACCCTAAACCCTAAACCCTAAACCCTAAACCCTAAACCCTAAACCCTAAACCCTAAACCCTAAACCCTAAACCCTAAACCCTAAACCCTAAACCCTAAACCCTAAACCCTAAACCCTAAACCCTAAACCCTAAACCCTAAACCCTAAACCCTAAACCCTAAACCCTAAACCCTAAACCCTAAACCCTAAACCCTAAACCCTAAACCCTAAACCCTAAACCCTAAACCCTAAACCCTAAACCCTAAACCCTAAACCCTAAACCCTAAACCCTAAACCCTAAACCCTAAACCCTAAACCCTAAACCCTAAACCCTAAACCCTAAACCCTAAACCCTAAACCCTAAACCCTAAACCCTAAACCCTAAACCCTAAACCCTAAACCCTAAACCCTAAACCCTAAACCCTAAACCCTAAACCCTAAACCCTAAACCCTAAACCCTAAACCCTAAACCCTAAACCCTAAACCCTAAACCCTAAACCCTAAACCCTAAACCCTAAACCCTAAACCCTAAACCCTAAACCCTAAACCCTAAACCCTAAACCCTAAACCCTAAACCCTAAACCCTAAACCCTAAACCCTAAACCCTAAACCCTAAACCCTAAACCCTAAACCCTAAACCCTAAACCCTAAACCCTAAACCCTAAACCCTAAACCCTAAACCCTAAACCCTAAACCCTAAACCCTAAACCCTAAACCCTAAACCCTAAACCCTAAACCCTAAACCCTAAACCCTAAACCCTAAACCCTAAACCCTAAACCCTAAACCCTAAACCCTAAACCCTAAACCCTAAACCCTAAACCCTAAACCCTAAACCCTAAACCCTAAACCCTAAACCCTAAACCCTAAACCCTAAACCCTAAACCCTAAACCCTAAACCCTAAACCCTAAACCCTAAACCCTAAACCCTAAACCCTAAACCCTAAACCCTAAACCCTAAACCCTAAACCCTAAACCCTAAACCCTAAACCCTAAACCCTAAACCCTAAACCCTAAACCCTAAACCCTAAACCCTAAACCCTAAACCCTAAACCCTAAACCCTAAACCCTAAACCCTAAACCCTAAACCCTAAACCCTAAACCCTAAACCCTAAACCCTAAACCCTAAACCCTAAACCCTAAACCCTAAACCCTAAACCCTAAACCCTAAACCCTAAACCCTAAACCCTAAACCCTAAACCCTAAACCCTAAACCCTAAACCCTAAACCCTAAACCCTAAACCCTAAACCCTAAACCCTAAACCCTAAACCCTAAACCCTAAACCCTAAACCCTAAACCCTAAACCCTAAACCCTAAACCCTAAACCCTAAACCCTAAACCCTAAACCCTAAACCCTAAACCCTAAACCCTAAACCCTAAACCCTAAACCCTAAACCCTAAACCCCTAAACCCTAAACCCTAAACCCTAAACCCTAAACCCTAAACCCTAAACCCTAAACCCTAAACCCTAAACCCTAAACCCTAAACCCTAAACCCTAAACCCTAAACCCTAAACCCTAAACCCTAAACCCTAAACCCTAAACCCTAAACCCTAAACCCTAAACCCTAAACCCTAAACCCTAAACCCTAAACCCTAAACCCTAAACCCTAAACCCTAAACCCTAAACCCTAAACCCTAAACCCTAAACCCTAAACCCTAAACCCTAAACCCTAAACCCTAAACCCTAAACCCTAAACCCTAAACCCTAAACCCTAAACCCTAAACCCTAAACCCTAAACCCTAAACCCTAAACCCTAAACCCTAAACCCTAAACCCTAAACCCTAAACCCTAAACCCTAAACCCTAAACCCTAAACCCTAAACCCCCTAAACCCTAAACCCTAAACCCTAAACCCCCTAAACCCTAAACCCTAAACCCTAAACCCTAAACCCTAAACCCTAAACCCTAAACCCTAAACCCTAAACCCTAAACCCTAAACCCTAAACCCTAAACCCTAAACCCTAAACCCTAAACCCTAAACCCTAAACCCTAAACCCTAAACCCTAAACCCTAAACCCTAAACCCTAAACCCTAAACCCTAAACCCTAAACCCTAAACCCTAAACCCTAAACCCTAAACCCTAAACCCTAAACCCTAAACCCTAAACCCTAAACCCTAAACCCTAAACCCTAAACCCTAAACCCTAAACCCTAAACCCTAAACCCTAAACCCTAAACCCTAAACCCTAAACCCTAAACCCTAAACCCTAAACCCTAAACCCTAAACCCTAAACCCTAAACCCTAAACCCTAAACCCTAAACCCTAAACCCTAAACCCTAAACCCTAAACCCTAAACCCTAAACCCTAAACCCTAAACCCTAAACCCTAAACCCTAAACCCTAAACCCTAAACCCTAAACCCTAAACCCTAAACCCTAAACCCTAAACCCTAAACCCTAAACCCTAAACCCTAAACCCTAAACCCTAAACCCTAAACCCTAAACCCTAAACCCTAAACCCTAAACCCTAAACCCTAAACCCTAAACCCTAAACCCTAAACCCTAAACCCTAAACCCTAAACCCTAAACCCTAAACCCTAAACCCTAAACCCTAAACCCTAAACCCTAAACCCTAAACCCTAAACCCTAAACCCTAAACCCTAAACCCTAAACCCTAAACCCTAAACCCTAAACCCTAAACCCTAAACCCTAAACCCTAAACCCTAAACCCTAAACCCTAAACCCTAAACCCTAAACCCTAAACCCTAAACCCTAAACCCTAAACCCTAAACCCTAAACCCTAAACCCTAAACCCTAAACCCTAAACCCTAAACCCTAAACCCTAAACCCTAAACCCTAAACCCTAAACCCTAAACCCTAAACCCTAAACCCTAAACCCTAAACCCTAAACCCTAAACCCTAAACCCTAAACCCTAAACCCTAAACCCTAAACCCTAAACCCTAAACCCTAAACCCTAAACCCTAAACCCTAAACCCTAAACCCTAAACCCTAAACCCTAAACCCTAAACCCTAAACCCTAAACCCTAAACCCTAAACCCTAAACCCTAAACCCTAAACCCTAAACCCTAAACCCTAAACCCTAAACCCTAAACCCTAAACCCTAAACCCTAAACCCTAAACCCTAAACCCTAAACCCTAAACCCTAAACCCTAAACCCTAAACCCTAAACCCTAAACCCTAAACCCTAAACCCTAAACCCTAAACCCTAAACCCTAAACCCTAAACCCTAAACCCTAAACCCTAAACCCTAAACCCTAAACCCTAAACCCTAAACCCTAAACCCTAAACCCTAAACCCTAAACCCTAAACCCTAAACCCTAAACCCTAAACCCTAAACCCTAAACCCTAAACCCTAAACCCTAAACCCTAAACCCTAAACCCTAAACCCTAAACCCTAAACCCTAAACCCTAAACCCTAAACCCTAAACCCTAAACCCTAAACCCTAAACCCTAAACCCTAAACCCTAAACCCTAAACCCTAAACCCTAAACCCTAAACCCTAAACCCTAAACCCTAAACCCTAAACCCTAAACCCTAAACCCTAAACCCTAAACCCTAAACCCTAAACCCTAAACCCTAAACCCTAAACCCTAAACCCTAAACCCTAAACCCTAAACCCTAAACCCTAAACCCTAAACCCTAAACCCTAAACCCTAAACCCTAAACCCTAAACCCTAAACCCTAAACCCTAAACCCTAAACCCTAAACCCTAAACCCTAAACCCTAAACCCTAAACCCTAAACCCTAAACCCTAAACCCTAAACCCTAAACCCTAAACCCTAAACCCTAAACCCTAAACCCTAAACCCTAAACCCTAAACCCTAAACCCTAAACCCTAAACCCTAAACCCTAAACCCTAAACCCTAAACCCTAAACCCTAAACCCTAAACCCTAAACCCTAAACCCTAAACCCTAAACCCTAAACCCTAAACCCTAAACCCTAAACCCTAAACCCTAAACCCTAAACCCTAAACCCTAAACCCTAAACCCTAAACCCTAAACCCTAAACCCTAAACCCTAAACCCTAAACCCTAAACCCTAAACCCTAAACCCTAAACCCTAAACCCTAAACCCTAAACCCTAAACCCTAAACCCTAAACCCTAAACCCTAAACCCTAAACCCTAAACCCTAAACCCTAAACCCTAAACCCTAAACCCTAAACCCTAAACCCTAAACCCTAAACCCTAAACCCTAAACCCTAAACCCTAAACCCTAAACCCTAAACCCTAAACCCTAAACCCTAAACCCTAAACCCTAAACCCTAAACCCTAAACCCTAAACCCTAAACCCTAAACCCTAAACCCTAAACCCTAAACCCTAAACCCTAAACCCTAAACCCTAAACCCTAAACCCTAAACCCTAAACCCTAAACCCTAAACCCTAAACCCTAAACCCTAAACCCTAAACCCTAAACCCTAAACCCTAAACCCTAAACCCTAAACCCTAAACCCTAAACCCTAAACCCTAAACCCTAAACCCTAAACCCTAAACCCTAAACCCTAAACCCTAAACCCTAAACCCTAAACCCTAAACCCTAAACCCTAAACCCTAAACCCTAAACCCTAAACCCTAAACCCTAAACCCTAAACCCTAAACCCTAAACCCTAAACCCTAAACCCTAAACCCTAAACCCTAAACCCTAAACCCTAAACCCTAAACCCTAAACCCTAAACCCTAAACCCTAAACCCTAAACCCTAAACCCTAAACCCTAAACCCTAAACCCTAAACCCTAAACCCTAAACCCTAAACCCTAAACCCTAAACCCTAAACCCTAAACCCTAAACCCTAAACCCTAAACCCTAAACCCTAAACCCTAAACCCTAAACCCTAAACCCTAAACCCTAAACCCTAAACCCTAAACCCTAAACCCTAAACCCTAAACCCTAAACCCTAAACCCTAAACCCTAAACCCTAAACCCTAAACCCTAAACCCTAAACCCTAAACCCTAAACCCTAAACCCTAAACCCTAAACCCTAAACCCTAAACCCTAAACCCTAAACCCTAAACCCTAAACCCTAAACCCTAAACCCTAAACCCTAAACCCTAAACCCTAAACCCTAAACCCTAAACCCTAAACCCTAAACCCTAAACCCTAAACCCTAAACCCTAAACCCTAAACCCTAAACCCTAAACCCTAAACCCTAAACCCTAAACCCTAAACCCTAAACCCTAAACCCTAAACCCTAAACCCTAAACCCTAAACCCTAAACCCTAAACCCTAAACCCTAAACCCTAAACCCTAAACCCTAAACCCTAAACCCTAAACCCTAAACCCTAAACCCTAAACCCTAAACCCTAAACCCTAAACCCTAAACCCTAAACCCTAAACCCTAAACCCTAAACCCTAAACCCTAAACCCTAAACCCTAAACCCTAAACCCTAAACCCTAAACCCTAAACCCTAAACCCTAAACCCTAAACCCTAAACCCTAAACCCTAAACCCTAAACCCTAAACCCTAAACCCTAAACCCTAAACCCTAAACCCTAAACCCTAAACCCTAAACCCTAAACCCTAAACCCTAAACCCTAAACCCTAAACCCTAAACCCTAAACCCTAAACCCTAAACCCTAAACCCTAAACCCTAAACCCTAAACCCTAAACCCTAAACCCTAAACCCTAAACCCTAAACCCTAAACCCTAAACCCTAAACCCTAAACCCTAAACCCTAAACCCTAAACCCTAAACCCTAAACCCTAAACCCTAAACCCTAAACCCTAAACCCTAAACCCTAAACCCTAAACCCTAAACCCTAAACCCCCTAAACCCTAAACCCTAAACCCTAAACCCTAAACCCTAAACCCTAAACCCTAAACCCTAAACCCTAAACCCTAAACCCTAAACCCTAAACCCTAAACCCTAAACCCTAAACCCTAAACCCTAAACCCTAAACCCTAAACCCTAAACCCTAAACCCTAAACCCTAAACCCTAAACCCTAAACCCTAAACCCTAAACCCTAAACCCTAAACCCTAAACCCTAAACCCTAAACCCTAAACCCTAAACCCTAAACCCTAAACCCTAAACCCTAAACCCTAAACCCTAAACCCTAAACCCTAAACCCTAAACCCTAAACCCTAAACCCTAAACCCTAAACCCTAAACCCTAAACCCTAAACCCTAAACCCTAAACCCTAAACCCTAAACCCTAAACCCTAAACCCTAAACCCTAAACCCTAAACCCTAAACCCTAAACCCTAAACCCTAAACCCTAAACCCTAAACCCTAAACCCTAAACCCTAAACCCTAAACCCTAAACCCTAAACCCTAAACCCTAAACCCTAAACCCTAAACCCTAAACCCTAAACCCTAAACCCTAAACCCTAAACCCTAAACCCTAAACCCTAAACCCTAAACCCTAAACCCTAAACCCTAAACCCTAAACCCTAAACCCTAAACCCTAAACCCTAAACCCTAAACCCTAAACCCTAAACCCTAAACCCTAAACCCTAAACCCTAAACCCTAAACCCTAAACCCTAAACCCTAAACCCTAAACCCTAAACCCTAAACCCTAAACCCTAAACCCTAAACCCTAAACCCTAAACCCTAAACCCTAAACCCTAAACCCTAAACCCTAAACCCTAAACCCTAAACCCTAAACCCTAAACCCTAAACCCTAAACCCTAAACCCTAAACCCTAAACCCTAAACCCTAAACCCTAAACCCTAAACCCTAAACCCTAAACCCTAAACCCTAAACCCTAAACCCTAAACCCTAAACCCTAAACCCTAAACCCTAAACCCTAAACCCTAAACCCTAAACCCTAAACCCTAAACCCTAAACCCTAAACCCTAAACCCTAAACCCTAAACCCTAAACCCTAAACCCTAAACCCTAAACCCTAAACCCTAAACCCTAAACCCTAAACCCTAAACCCTAAACCCTAAACCCTAAACCCTAAACCCTAAACCCTAAACCCTAAACCCTAAACCCTAAACCCTAAACCCTAAACCCTAAACCCTAAACCCTAAACCCTAAACCCTAAACCCTAAACCCTAAACCCTAAACCCTAAACCCTAAACCCTAAACCCTAAACCCTAAACCCTAAACCCTAAACCCTAAACCCTAAACCCTAAACCCTAAACCCTAAACCCTAAACCCTAAACCCTAAACCCTAAACCCTAAACCCTAAACCCTAAACCCTAAACCCTAAACCCTAAACCCTAAACCCTAAACCCTAAACCCTAAACCCTAAACCCTAAACCCTAAACCCTAAACCCTAAACCCTAAACCCTAAACCCTAAACCCTAAACCCTAAACCCTAAACCCTAAACCCTAAACCCTAAACCCTAAACCCTAAACCCTAAACCCTAAACCCTAAACCCTAAACCCTAAACCCTAAACCCTAAACCCTAAACCCTAAACCCTAAACCCTAAACCCTAAACCCTAAACCCTAAACCCTAAACCCTAAACCCTAAACCCTAAACCCTAAACCCTAAACCCTAAACCCTAAACCCTAAACCCTAAACCCTAAACCCTAAACCCTAAACCCTAAACCCTAAACCCTAAACCCTAAACCCTAAACCCTAAACCCTAAACCCTAAACCCTAAACCCTAAACCCTAAACCCTAAACCCTAAACCCTAAACCCTAAACCCTAAACCCTAAACCCTAAACCCTAAACCCTAAACCCTAAACCCTAAACCCTAAACCCTAAACCCTAAACCCTAAACCCTAAACCCTAAACCCTAAACCCTAAACCCTAAACCCTAAACCCTAAACCCTAAACCCTAAACCCTAAACCCTAAACCCTAAACCCTAAACCCTAAACCCTAAACCCTAAACCCTAAACCCTAAACCCTAAACCCTAAACCCTAAACCCTAAACCCTAAACCCTAAACCCTAAACCCTAAACCCTAAACCCTAAACCCTAAACCCTAAACCCTAAACCCTAAACCCTAAACCCTAAACCCTAAACCCTAAACCCTAAACCCTAAACCCTAAACCCTAAACCCTAAACCCTAAACCCTAAACCCTAAACCCTAAACCCTAAACCCTAAACCCTAAACCCTAAACCCTAAACCCTAAACCCTAAACCCTAAACCCTAAACCCTAAACCCTAAACCCTAAACCCTAAACCCTAAACCCTAAACCCTAAACCCTAAACCCTAAACCCTAAACCCTAAACCCTAAACCCTAAACCCTAAACCCTAAACCCTAAACCCTAAACCCTAAACCCTAAACCCTAAACCCTAAACCCTAAACCCTAAACCCTAAACCCTAAACCCTAAACCCTAAACCCTAAACCCTAAACCCTAAACCCTAAACCCTAAACCCTAAACCCCCTAAACCCTAAACCCTAAACCCTAAACCCTAAACCCTAAACCCTAAACCCTAAACCCTAAACCCTAAACCCTAAACCCTAAACCCTAAACCCTAAACCCTAAACCCTAAACCCTAAACCCTAAACCCTAAACCCTAAACCCTAAACCCTAAACCCTAAACCCTAAACCCTAAACCCTAAACCCTAAACCCTAAACCCTAAACCCTAAACCCTAAACCCTAAACCCTAAACCCTAAACCCTAAACCCTAAACCCTAAACCCTAAACCCTAAACCCTAAACCCTAAACCCTAAACCCTAAACCCTAAACCCTAAACCCTAAACCCTAAACCCTAAACCCTAAACCCTAAACCCTAAACCCTAAACCCTAAACCCTAAACCCTAAACCCTAAACCCTAAACCCTAAACCCTAAACCCTAAACCCTAAACCCTAAACCCTAAACCCTAAACCCTAAACCCTAAACCCTAAACCCTAAACCCTAAACCCTAAACCCTAAACCCTAAACCCTAAACCCTAAACCCTAAACCCTAAACCCTAAACCCTAAACCCTAAACCCTAAACCCTAAACCCTAAACCCTAAACCCTAAACCCTAAACCCTAAACCCTAAACCCTAAACCCTAAACCCTAAACCCTAAACCCTAAACCCTAAACCCTAAACCCTAAACCCTAAACCCTAAACCCTAAACCCTAAACCCTAAACCCTAAACCCTAAACCCTAAACCCTAAACCCTAAACCCTAAACCCTAAACCCTAAACCCTAAACCCTAAACCCTAAACCCTAAACCCTAAACCCTAAACCCTAAACCCTAAACCCTAAACCCTAAACCCTAAACCCTAAACCCTAAACCCTAAACCCTAAACCCTAAACCCTAAACCCTAAACCCTAAACCCTAAACCCTAAACCCTAAACCCTAAACCCTAAACCCTAAACCCTAAACCCTAAACCCTAAACCCTAAACCCTAAACCCTAAACCCTAAACCCTAAACCCTAAACCCTAAACCCTAAACCCTAAACCCTAAACCCTAAACCCTAAACCCTAAACCCTAAACCCTAAACCCTAAACCCTAAACCCTAAACCCTAAACCCTAAACCCTAAACCCTAAACCCTAAACCCTAAACCCTAAACCCTAAACCCTAAACCCTAAACCCTAAACCCTAAACCCTAAACCCTAAACCCTAAACCCTAAACCCTAAACCCTAAACCCTAAACCCTAAACCCTAAACCCTAAACCCTAAACCCTAAACCCTAAACCCTAAACCCTAAACCCTAAACCCTAAACCCTAAACCCTAAACCCTAAACCCTAAACCCTAAACCCTAAACCCTAAACCCTAAACCCTAAACCCTAAACCCTAAACCCTAAACCCTAAACCCTAAACCCTAAACCCTAAACCCTAAACCCTAAACCCTAAACCCTAAACCCTAAACCCTAAACCCTAAACCCTAAACCCTAAACCCTAAACCCTAAACCCTAAACCCTAAACCCTAAACCCTAAACCCTAAACCCTAAACCCTAAACCCTAAACCCTAAACCCTAAACCCTAAACCCTAAACCCTAAACCCTAAACCCTAAACCCTAAACCCTAAACCCTAAACCCTAAACCCTAAACCCTAAACCCTAAACCCTAAACCCTAAACCCTAAACCCTAAACCCTAAACCCTAAACCCTAAACCCTAAACCCTAAACCCTAAACCCTAAACCCTAAACCCTAAACCCTAAACCCTAAACCCTAAACCCTAAACCCTAAACCCTAAACCCTAAACCCTAAACCCTAAACCCTAAACCCTAAACCCTAAACCCTAAACCCTAAACCCTAAACCCTAAACCCTAAACCCTAAACCCTAAACCCTAAACCCTAAACCCTAAACCCTAAACCCTAAACCCTAAACCCTAAAAACCCTAAACCCTAAACCCTAAACCCTAAACCCTAAACCCTAAACCCTAAACCCTAAACCCTAAACCCTAAACCCTAAACCCTAAACCCTAAACCCTAAACCCTAAACCCTAAACCCTAAACCCTAAACCCCCTAAACCCCCTAAACCCTAAACCCTAAACCCTAAACCCTAAACCCTAAACCCTAAACCCTAAACCCTAAACCCTAAACCCTAAACCCTAAACCCTAAACCCTAAACCCTAAACCCTAAACCCTAAACCCTAAACCCTAAACCCTAAACCCTAAACCCTAAACCCTAAACCCTAAACCCTAAACCCTAAACCCTAAACCCTAAACCCTAAACCCTAAACCCTAAACCCTAAACCCTAAACCCTAAACCCTAAACCCTAAACCCTAAACCCTAAACCCTAAACCCTAAACCCTAAACCCTAAACCCTAAACCCTAAACCCTAAACCCTAAACCCTAAACCCTAAACCCTAAACCCTAAACCCTAAACCCTAAACCCTAAACCCTAAACCCTAAACCCTAAACCCTAAACCCTAAACCCTAAACCCTAAACCCTAAACCCTAAACCCTAAACCCTAAACCCTAAACCCTAAACCCTAAACCCTAAACCCTAAACCCTAAACCCTAAACCCTAAACCCTAAACCCTAAACCCTAAACCCTAAACCCTAAACCCTAAACCCTAAACCCTAAACCCTAAACCCTAAACCCTAAACCCTAAACCCTAAACCCTAAACCCTAAACCCTAAACCCTAAACCCTAAACCCTAAACCCCTAAACCCTAAACCCTAAACCCTAAACCCTAAACCCTAAACCCTAAACCCTAAACCCTAAACCCTAAACCCTAAACCCTAAACCCTAAACCCTAAACCCTAAACCCTAAACCCTAAACCCTAAACCCTAAACCCTAAACCCTAAACCCTAAACCCTAAACCCTAAACCCTAAACCCTAAACCCTAAACCCTAAACCCTAAACCCTAAACCCTAAACCCTAAACCCTAAACCCTAAACCCTAAACCCTAAACCCTAAACCCTAAACCCTAAACCCTAAACCCTAAACCCTAAACCCTAAACCCTAAACCCTAAACCCTAAACCCTAAACCCTAAACCCTAAACCCTAAACCCTAAACCCTAAACCCTAAACCCTAAACCCTAAACCCTAAACCCTAAACCCTAAACCCTAAACCCTAAAAACCCTAAACCCTAAACCCTAAACCCTAAACCCTAAACCCTAAACCCTAAACCCTAAACCCTAAACCCTAAACCCTAAACCCTAAACCCTAAACCCTAAACCCTAAACCCTAAACCCTAAACCCTAAACCCTAAACCCTAAACCCTAAACCCTAAACCCTAAACCCTAAACCCTAAACCCTAAACCCTAAACCCTAAACCCTAAACCCTAAACCCTAAACCCTAAACCCTAAACCCTAAACCCTAAACCCTAAACCCTAAACCCTAAACCCTAAACCCTAAACCCTAAACCCTAAACCCTAAACCCTAAACCCTAAACCCTAAACCCTAAACCCTAAACCCTAAACCCTAAACCCTAAACCCTAAACCCTAAACCCTAAACCCTAAACCCTAAACCCTAAACCCTAAACCCTAAACCCTAAACCCTAAACCCTAAACCCTAAACCCTAAACCCTAAACCCTAAACCCTAAACCCTAAACCCTAAACCCTAAACCCTAAACCCTAAACCCTAAGCCCTAAACCCTAAACCCTAAACCCTAAACCCTAAACCCTAAACCCTAAACCCTAAACCCTAAACCCTAAACCCTAAACCCTAAACCCTAAACCCTAAACCCTAAACCCTAAACCCTAAACCCTAAACCCTAAACCCTAAACCCTAAACCCTAAACCCTAAACCCTAAACCCTAAACCCTAAACCCTAAACCCTAAACCCTAAACCCTAAACCCTAAACCCTAAACCCTAAACCCTAAACCCTAAACCCTAAACCCTAAACCCTAAACCCTAAACCCTAAACCCTAAACCCTAAACCCTAAACCCTAAACCCTAAACCCTAAACCCTAAACCCTAAACCCTAAACCCTAAACCCTAAACCCTAAACCCTAAACCCTAAACCCTAAACCCTAAACCCTAAACCCTAAACCCTAAACCCTAAACCCTAAACCCTAAACCCTAAACCCTAAACCCTAAACCCTAAACCCTAAACCCTAAACCCTAAACCCTAAAACCCTAAACCCTAAACCCTAAACCCTAAACCCTAAACCCTAAACCCTAAACCCTAAACCCTAAACCCTAAACCCTAAACCCTAAACCCTAAACCCTAAACCCTAAACCCTAAACCCTAAACCCTAAACCCTAAACCCTAAACCCTAAACCCTAAACCCTAAACCCTAAACCCTAAACCCTAAACCCTAAACCCTAAACCCTAAACCCTAAACCCTAAACCCTAAACCCTAAACCCTAAACCCTAAACCCTAAACCCTAAACCCTAAACCCTAAACCCTAAACCCTAAACCCTAAACCCTAAACCCTAAACCCTAAACCCTAAACCCTAAACCCTAAACCCTAAACCCTAAACCCTAAACCCTAAACCCTAAACCCTAAACCCTAAACCCTAAACCCTAAACCCTAAACCCTAAACCCTAAACCCTAAACCCTAAACCCTAAACCCTAAACCCTAAACCCTAAACCCTAAACCCTAAACCCTAAACCCTAAACCCTAAACCCTAAACCCTAAACCCTAAACCCTAAACCCTAAACCCTAAACCCTAAACCCTAAACCCTAAACCCTAAACCCTAAACCCTAAACCCTAAACCCTAAACCCCCCTAAACCCTAAACCCTAAACCCTAAACCCTAAACCCTAAAAACCCTAAACCCTAAACCCTAAACCCTAAACCCTAAACCCTAAACCCTAAACCCTAAACCCTAAACCCTAAACCCTAAACCCTAAACCCTAAACCCTAAACCCTAAACCCTAAACCCTAAACCCTAAACCCTAAACCCTAAACCCTAAACCCTAAACCCTAAACCCTAAACCCTAAACCCTAAACCCTAAACCCTAAACCCTAAACCCTAAACCCTAAACCCTAAACCCTAAACCCTAAACCCTAAACCCTAAACCCTAAACCCTAAACCCTAAACCCTAAACCCTAAACCCTAAACCCTAAACCCTAAACCCTAAACCCTAAACCCTAAACCCTAAACCCTAAACCCTAAACCCTAAACCCTAAACCCTAAACCCTAAACCCTAAACCCTAAACCCTAAACCCTAAACCCTAAACCCTAAACCCTAAACCCTAAACCCTAAACCCTAAACCCTAAACCCTAAACCCTAAACCCTAAACCCTAAACCCTAAACCCTAAACCCTAAACCCTAAACCCTAAACCCTAAACCCTAAACCCTAAACCCTAAACCCTAAACCCTAAACCCTAAACCCTAAACCCTAAACCCTAAACCCTAAACCCTAAACCCTAAACCCTAAACCCTAAACCCTAAACCCTAAACCCTAAACCCTAAACCCTAAACCCTAAACCCTAAACCCTAAACCCTAAACCCTAAACCCTAAACCCTAAACCCTAAACCCTAAACCCTAAACCCTAAACCCTAAACCCTAAACCCTAAACCCTAAACCCTAAACCCTAAACCCTAAACCCTAAACCCTAAACCCTAAACCCTAAACCCTAAACCCTAAACCCTAAACCCTAAACCCTAAACCCTAAACCCTAAACCCTAAACCCTAAACCCTAAACCCTAAACCCTAAACCCTAAACCCTAAACCCTAAACCCTAAACCCTAAACCCTAAACCCTAAACCCTAAACCCTAAACCCTACCCGTACGCCATGGTTAAGGCATTTTGACACCTCCGGCCTCTCTACCATAGCGTTTGCCATCGCCGAGAGCCCGAACGGCCCTTAACCTTGGCTCCACGGCCTAGAACCGCCATATTTGCACACACGACCATGCCGCCGCACGGCCGGTTCCAACGCATCCTATGGCTCCCGCACCGAGTCAAGCATGCCCGTACGCCATGGTTAAGGCATTTTGACACCTCTAGCCTCTCCACCACAGCGTTTGTTGCCGCCCGAGAACCCGAATGGCCCTTAACCATGGCTCCACAACTCTAGAACCGCCATATTTGCACACACGAATATGCTACCGCACAAACCCGGTTCGTGCGTGTCCTACAGCTCTTGACACTAGGTCAAGCATGACCGTATGCCATGGTTAAGGCGTTTTGATGCCTCCGGCCTCACCACCACAATGTTTGTCATCACCCGAGAGCCCGAACGGCCCTTAACTATAGCTCCACGACTCCGAACATCCATAATTGCACACACGACCGTGCCGCCGCACGGCCGGATCCCGTGCATCCTATGGCTCTCGACCGGGTCAAGCACGCCCGTACGCCATGGTTAAGCCATTTTGATGCCTCTCACCTCTCCACCATAGAGTTTTCCATCACCCGAGAGCCCGAAGGGCCCTTAACCATGCCTCCACGGCTCCAAAACCGCCATATTTGCACACTCGACCATGCCGCCGCACGGCCGGTTCCAACGCATTTTATGGCTCCCGCCGAGTCAAGCATGCCCGTACGCCATGGTTAAGGCATTTTGACACCTCCGGCCTCTCTACCATAGCGTTTGCCATCACTCGAGAGCCCGAACGGCACTTAACCTCGGCTCCACGGCTCCGTAACCGCCATATTTGCACACACGACTTTGCCGCCGCACGGCCGGTTCCTGCGCATCCTACGGCTCCTCGCACCAAGTCAAGCACGCCCATGCACTATGGTTAAGGCATTTTGACACCGCTGGCCTCTCGACCACAGCATTTGTTGCCGCCCAAGAACCCGAATGGCCCTTAACCATGGCTCCACCGCTCTAGAACTGCCATATTTGCACACACGACTATGCTACCGCACAGCCGGTTCCTACGTGTCCTAGAGTCTCGACACTAGGTCAAGCACGACCGTATGCCATGGTTAAGGCATTTTGACACCTCTGGCCCCTACCACCACAATGTTTGTCATCACCCGAGAGCCCGAATGGCCCTTAACTATAGCTCCACGACTCCAGAACATCCATAATTGCACACACGACCGTGCCGGCGCACGGCCGGATCCCGTGCATCCTACGGCCTCGGCACCGGTTCAAGCACACCCGTACGCCATGGTTAAGCCATTTTGATGCCTCTCACCTCTCCACCATAGAGTTTTCCATCACCCGAGAGCCCGAAGGGCCCTTAACCATGGCTCCACGGCTCAAAAAAACCGCCACATTTGCACACACGACCATGCCGCCGCATGGTCGGTTCCAACGCATCCTATGGCTCCCGCACCGAGTCAAGCAAGCCCGTACGCCATGGTTAAGGCATTTTGACACCTCCGGCCTCTCTACCATAGCGTTTGTCATCGCCGAGAGCCCGAACGGCCCTTAACCTCGGCTCCACGGCTCCGTAACCGCCATATTTGCACACACGACTTTGCCGCCGCACGGCCGGTTCCTATGCGTCCTACTATGGCTCGCACCAAGTCAAGCACGCCCATGCACCATGGTTAAGGCATTTTAACACCTTTGGCCTCTCCACCACAGCATTTTATTACCGCCCGAGAACCCGAATGGCCCTTAACCATGGCTCCACAGCTCTAGAACCGCCATATTTGCACACACGACTATGCTACCGCACAAATGTTCCTCGCATGTCCTATAGCTCTCGACACTAGGTCAAGCACGACCGTATGCCATGGTTAAGGCATTTTGACGCCTCCGGCCTCACCACCACAATATTTGTCATCACCCGAGAGCCCGAACGGCCCTTAACTATAGCTCCACGACTCCGTAACATCCATAATTGCACACACGACCGTGCCGCCGCACGCCGGATCCCGTGCATCCTACGGCTCTCGGCACCGGGTCAAGCACGCCCGTACGCCATGGTTAAGCCATTTTGATGCCTCTCACCTCTCCACCATAGAGTTTTTCATCACCCGAGAGCCCGAAGGGCCCTTAACCACAGCCTCCACGGCCGCAAAACCGCCATATTTGCACACACGACCATGCCGCCGCACGGCCGGTTCCAACGCATCCTATGGCTCTCGACCGAGTCAAGCATGCCCGTACGCCATGGTTAAGGCATTTTGACACCTCCGGCCTCTCTACCATAGCGTTTGCCATCGCCGAGAGCCCGAACGGCCCTTAACCTTGGCTCCACGGCTCCGTAACCGCCATATTTGCACACACGACCATGCCGCCGCACGGCCGGTTCCAACGCATCCTATGGCTCCCGGCACCGAGTCAAGCATGCCCGTACGCCATGGTTAAGGCATTTTGACACCTCTAGCCTCTCCACCACAGCGTTTTTGTTGCCGCCCGAGAACCCGAATGGCCCTTAACCATGGCTCCACAGCTCTAGAACCGCCATATTTGCACACACGAATATGCTACCGCACAGCCCGGTTCCTACGTGTCCTATAGCCTCTCGACACTAGGTCAAGCATGACCGTATGCCATGGTTAAGGCGTTTTGATGCCTCCGGCCTCACCACCACAATGTTTGTCATCACCCGAGAGCCCGAACGGCCCTTAACTATAGCTCCACGACCTGAACATCCATAATTGCACACACGACCGTGCCGCCGCACGGCCGGATCCCGTGCATCCTATGGCTCTCGCACCGGGTCAAGCACGCCCGTACGCCATGGTTAAGCCATTTTGATGCCTCTCACCTCTCCACCATAGAGTTTTCCATCACCCGAGAGCCCGAAGGGCCCTTAACCATGCCTCCACGGCTCCAAAACCGCCATATTTGCACACTCGACCATGCCGCCGCACGGCCGGTTCCAACGCATTTTATGGCTCCCGGCTCCGAGTCAAGCATGCCCGTACGCCATGGTTAAGGCATTTTGACACCTCCGGCCTCTCTACCATAGCGTTTTTGCCATCACTCGAGAGCCCGAACGGCACTTAACCTCGGCTCCACGGCTCCGTAAACCGCCATATTTGCACACACGACTTTGCCGCGCACGGCCGGCCCCGCGCATCCTACGGCTCCTCGCACCAAGTCAAGCACGCCCATGCACTATGGTTAAGGCGTTTTGACACCGCCGGCCTCTCGACCACAGCATTTGTTGCCGCCCAAGAACCCGAATGGCCCTTAACCATGGCTCCACCGCTCTAGAACCGCCATATTTGCACACACGACTATGCTACCGCACAAATGGTTCCTACGTGTCCTACAGCCTCTCGACACTAGGTCAAGCACGACCGTATGCCATGGTTAAGGCGTTTTGACACCTCCGGCCCCACCACCACAATGTTTGTCATCACCCGAGAGCCCGAACGGCCCTTAACTATAGCTCCACGACTCCGTAACATCCATAATTGCACACACGACCGTGCCGGCGCACGGCCGGATCCCGTGCATCCTACGGCTCTCGCACCGGTTCAAGCACACCCGTACGCCATGGTTAAGCCATTTTGATGCCTCTCACCTCTCCACCATAGAGTTTTCCATCACCCGAGAGCCCGAAGGGCCCTTAACCATGGCTCCACGGCAAGAAACCGCCACATTTGCATTTGCACACACGACCATGCCGCCGCATGGTCGGTTCCAACGCATCCTATGGCTCCCGCACCGAGTCAAGCAAGCCCGTACGCCATGGTTAAGGCATTTTGACACCTCCGGCCTCTCTACCATAGCGTTTGTCATCGCCGAGAGCCCGAACGGCCCTTAACCTCGGCTCCACGGCTCCGAACCGCCATATTTGCACACACGACTTTGCCGCCGCACGGCCGGTTCCTATGCGCCCTACGGCTCCTCGCACCAAGTCAAGCACGCCCATGCACCATGGTTAAGGCATTTTAACACCTTTGGCCTCTCCACCACAGCGTTTATTACCGCCCGAGAACCCGAATGGCCCTTAACCATGGCTCCACAGCTCTAGAACCGCCATATTTGCACACACGACTATGCTACCGCACAAACCCGCCTTCCTGCATGTCCTATAGCTCTCGACACTAGGTCAAGCACGACCGTATGCCATGGTTAAGGCATTTTGACGCCTCGGCCTCACCACCACAATATTTGTCATCACCCGAGAGCCCGAACGGCCCTTAACTATAGCTCCACGACTCCGTAACATCCATAATTGCACACACGACCGTGCCGCCACACAAACCGGATCCCGTGCATCCTACGGCTCTCGGCACCGGGTCAAGCACGCCCGTACGCCATGGTTAAGCCATTTTGATGCCTCTCACCTCTCCACCATAGAGTTTTTCATCACCCGAGAGCCCGAAGGGCCCTTAACCATGCCTCCACGGCCGCAAAACGCCATATTTGCACACACGACCATGCCGCCGCACGGCCGGTTCCAACGCATCCTATGGCTCTCGGCACCGAGTCAAGCATGCCCGTACGCCATGGTTAAGGCATTTTGACACCTCCGGCCTCTCTACCATAGCATTTGCCATCGCCGAGAGCCCGAACGGCCCTTAACCTTGGCTCCACGGCTCCGTAACCGCCATATTTGCACACACGACGACCATGCCGCCGCACGGCCGGCCCCCTAACGCATCCTATGGCTCCCGCACCGAGTCAAGCATGCCCGTACGCCATGGTTAAGGCATTTTGACACCTCTAGCCTCTCCACCACAGCGTTTGTTGCCGCCCAAGAACCCGAATGGCCCTTAACCATGGCTCCACAGCTCTAGAACCGCCATATTTGCACACACGAATATGCTACCGCACAAACCCGGTTCGTGCGTGTCCTACAGCTCTCGACACTAGGTCAAGCATGACCGTATGCCATGGTTAAGGCGTTTTGATGCCTCCGGCCTCACCACCACAATGTTTGTCATCACCCGAGAGCCCGAACGGCCCTTAACTATAGCTCCACGACTCCGTAACATCCATAATTGCACACACGACCGTGCCGCCGCACGGCCGGATCCCGTGCATCCTATGGCTCTCGGCACCGGGTCAAGCACGCCCGTACGCCATGGTTAAGCCATTTTGATGCCTCTCACCTCTCCACCATAGAGTTTTCCATCACCCGAGAGCCCGAAGGGCCCTTAACCATGCCTCCACGGCTCCAAAACCGCCATATTTGCACACTCGACCATGCCGCCGCACGGCCGGTTCCAACGCATTTTATGGCTCCCGCCCGAGTCAAGCATGCCCGTACGCCATGGTTAAGGCATTTTGACACCTCCGGCCTCTCTACCATAGCGTTTGCCATCACTCGAGAGCCCGAACGGCACTTAACCTCGGCTCCACGGCTCCGTAACCGCCATATTTGCACACACGACTTTGCCGCCGCACGGCCGGTTCCTCGCGCATCCTACGGCTCCTCGCACCAAGTCAAGCACGCCCATGCACTATGGTTAAGGCATTTTGACACCGCCGGCCTCTCGACCACAGCATTTGTTGCCGCCCAAGAACCCGAATGGCCCTTAACCATGGCTCCACCGCTCTAGAACCGCCATATTTGCACACACGACTATGCTACCGCACGCCCGGTTCCTACGTGTCCTACAGCTCGACACTAGGTCAAGCACGACCGTATGCCATGGTTAAGGCGTTTTGACACCTCCGGCCCCACCACCACAATGTTTGTCATCACCCGAGAGCCCGAACGGCCCTTAACTATAGCTCCACGACTCCGTAACATCCATAATTGCACACACGACCGTGTGCCGGCGCACGGCCGGATCCCGTGCATCCTACGGCTCTCGGCACCGGTCAAGCACACCCGTACGCCATGGTTAAGCCATTTTGATGCCTCTCACCTCTCCACCATAGAGTTTTCCATCACCCGAGAGCCCGAAGGGCCCTTAACCATGGCTCCACGGCAAGCAAAACCGCCACATTTGCACACACGACCATGCCGCCGCATGGTCGGTTCCAACGCGTCCTATGGCTCCCGACCGAGTCAAGCAAGCCCGTACGCCATGGTTAAGGCATTTTGACACCTCTCGGGCCTCTCTACCATAGCGTTTGTCATCGCCGAGAGCCCGAACGGCCCTTAACCTCGGCTCCACGGCTCCGTAACCGCCATATTTGCACACACGACTTTGCCGCCGCACGGCCGGTTCCTATGCGTCCTACGGCTCCTCGCACCAAGTCAAGCACGCCCATGCACCATGGTTAAGGCATTTTAACACCTTTGGCCTCTCCACCACAGCGTTTATTACCGCCCGAGAACCCGAATGGCCCTTAACCATGGCTCCACAGCTCTAGAACCGCCATATTTGCACACACGACTATGCTACCGCACAAATGCCTCCATGTGTCCTATAGCTCTCGACACTAGGTCAAGCACGACCGTATGCCATGGTTAAGGCGTTTTGACGCCTCGGGCCTCACCACCACAATATTTGTCATCACCCGAGAGCCCGAACGGCCCTTAACTATAGCTCCACGACTCCGAACATCCATAATTGCACACACGACCGTGCCGCCGCACGCCGGATCCCGTGCATCCTACGGCTCTCGCACCGGGTCAAGCACGCCCGTACGCCATGGTTAAGCCATTTTGATGCCTCTCACCTCTCCACCATAGAGTTTTTCATCACCCGAGAGCCCGAAGGGCCCTTAACCATGCCTCCACGGCCGCAAAACGCCATATTTGCACACACGACCATGCCGCCGCACGGCCGGTTCCAACGCATCCTATGGCTCTCGACCGAGTCAAGCATGCCCGTACGCCATGGTTAAGGCATTTTGACACCTCCGGCCTCTCTACCATAGCGTTTGCCATCGCCGAGAGCCCGAACGGCCCTTAACCTTGGCTCCACGGCTCCGAACCGCCATATTTGCACACACGACCATGCCGCCGCACGGCCGGTTCCAACGCATCCTATGGCTCCCGGCACCGAGTCAAGCATGCCCGTACGCCATGGTTAAGGCATTTTGACACCTCTAGCCTCTCCACCACAGCGTTTGTTGCCGCCCGAGAACCCGAATGGCCCTTAACCATGGCTCCACAAACTCTAGAACCGCCATATTTGCACACACGAATATGCTACCGCACAACCGGTTCGTGCGTGTCCTATAGCTCTCTTCTTGACACTAGGTCAAGCATGACCGTATGCCATGGTTAAGGCATTTTGATGCCTCCGGCCTCACCACCACAATGTTTGTCATCACCCGAGAGCCCGAACGGCCCTTAACTATAGCTCCACGACTCCGTAACATCCATAATTGCACACACGACCGTGCCGCCGCACGGCCGGATCCCGTGCATCCTATGGCTCTCGGCACGGGTCAAGCACGCCCGTACGCCATGGTTAAGCCATTTTGATGCCTCTCACCTCTCCACCATAGAGTTTTCCATCACCCGAGAGCCCGAAGGGCCCTTAACCATGCCTCCACGGCTCCAAAACCGCCATATTTGCACACTCGACCATGCCGCCGCACGGCCGGTTCCAACGCATTTTATGGCTCCCGCCGAGTCAAGCATGCCCGTACGCCATGGTTAAGGCATTTTGACACCTCCGGCCTCTCTACCATAGCGTTTGCCATCACTCGAGAGCCCGAACGGCACTTAACCTCGGCTCCACGGCTCCCGTAACCGCCATATTTGCACACACGACTTTGCCGCCGCACGGCCGGTTCCGCGCATCCTACGGCTCCGCACCAAGTCAAGCACGCCCATGCACTATGGTTAAGGCATTTTGACACCGCCGGCCTCTCGACCACACAGCATTTGTTGCCGCCCAAGAACCCGAATGGCCCTTAACCATGGCTCCACCGCTCTAGAACCGCCATATTTGCACACACGACTATGCTACCGCACAAACCCGGTTCCTACGTGTCCTACATAGCTCTCGACACTAGGTCAAGCACGACCGTATGCCATGGTTAAGGCGTTTTGACACCTCCGGCCCCACCACCACAATGTTTGTCATCACCCGAGAGCCCGAACGGCCCTTAACTATAGCTCCACGACTCCGTAACATCCATAATTGCACACACGACCGTGCCGGCGCACGGCCGGATCCCGTGCATCCTACGGCTCTCGGCACCGGTCAAGCACACCCGTACGCCATGGTTAAGCCATTTTGATGCCTCTCACCTCTCCACCATAGAGTTTTCCATCACCCGAGAGCCCGAAGGGCCCTTAACCATGGCTCCACGGCCGCAAAACCGCCACATTTGCACACACGACCATGCCGCCGCATGGTCGGTTCCAACGCATCCTATGGCTCCCGCACCGAGTCAAGCAAGCCCGTACGCCATGGTTAAGGCATTTTGACACCTCCGGCCTCTCTACCATAGCGTTTGTCATCGCTCGAGAGCCCGAACGGCCCTTAACCTCGGCTCCACGGCTCCGAACCGCCATATTTGCACACACGACTTTGCCGCCGCACGGCCGGTTCCTATGCATCCTACGGCTCCTCGCACCAAGTCAAGCACGCCCATGCACCATGGTTAAGGCATTTTAACACCTTTGGCCTCTCCACCACAGCATTTGTTTACCGCCCGAGAACCCGAATGGCCCTTAACCATGGCTCCACAGCTCTAGAACCGCCATATTTGCACACACGACTATGCTACCGCACAAACCCGCTTCCGCGTGTCCTATAGCTCGACACTAGGTCAAGCACGACCGTATGCCATGGTTAAGGCGTTTTGACGCCTCCGGCCTCACCACCACAATATTTGTCATCACCCGAGAGCCCGAACGGCCCTTAACTATAGCTCCACGACTCCGTAACATCCATAATTGCACACACGACCGTGCCGCCGCACGGCCGGGATCCCGTGCATCCTATGGCTCTCGCACCGGGTCAAGCACGCCCGTACGCCATGGTTAAGCCATTTTGATGCCTCTCACCTCTCCACCATAGAGTTTTCCATCACCCGAGAGCCCGAAGGGCCCTTAACCATGCCTCCACGGCTCAAAACCGCCATATTTGCACACACGACCATGCCGCCGCACGGCCGGTTCCAACGCATCCTATGGCTCCCGGACCGAGTCAAGCATGCCCGTACGCCATGGTTAAGGCATTTTGACACCTCTCGGCCTCTCTACCATAGCGTTTGCCATCGCCGAGAGCCCGAACGGCCCTTAACCTTGCCACGGCTCCGAACCGCCATATTTGCACACACGACCATGCCGCACGCACGGCCGGTTCCTAACGCATCCTATGGCTCCCGCACCAAGTCAAGCACGCCCATGCACCATGGTTAAGGCATTTTGACACCTTTAGCCTCTCCACCACAGCATTTGTTGCCGCCGAGAACCCGAATGGCCCTTAACCATGGCTCCACCGCTCTAGAACCGCCATATTTGCACACACGACTATGCTACCGCACAAATGGTTCCTCCTGTGTCCTATAGCTCTCGACACTAGGTCAAGCATGACCGTATGCCATGGTTAAGGCATTTTGATGCCTCCGGCCTCACCACCACAATGTTTGTCATCACCCGAGAGCCCGAACGGCCCTTAACTATAGCTCCACGACTCCGTAACATCCATAATTGCACACACGACCGTGCCGCCGCACGGCCGGATCCCGTGCATCCTATGGCTCTCGGCACCGGGTCAAGCACGCCCGTACGCCATGGTTAAGCCATTTTGATGCCTCTCACCTCTCCACCATAGAGTTTTCCATCACCCGAGAGCCCGAAGGGCCCTTAACCATGCTCCACGGCCCAAAACCGCCATTTGCACACACGACCATGCCGCCGCATGGTCGGTTCCAACGCATCCTATGGCTCCCGACCGAGTCAAGCATGCCCGTACGCCATGGTTAAGGCATTTTGACACCTCCGGCCTCTCTACCATAGCGTTTGCCATCGAGAGCCCGAACGGCCCTTAACCTCGGCTCCACGGCTCCGTAACCGCCATATTTGCACACACGACTTTGCCGCCGCACGGCCGGTTCCTATGCATCCTACGGCTCCTCGCACCAAGTCAAGCACGCCCATGCACCATGGTTAAGGCATTTTGACACCTTTGGCCTCTCCACCACAGCATTTGTTGCCGCCCGAGAACCCGAATGGCCCTTAACCATGGCTCCACCGCTCTAGAACCGCCATATTTGCACACACGACTATGCTACCGCACGCCAGCCCGGTTCCTGCATGTCCTATAGCTCTCGACACTAGGTCAAGCACGACCGTATGCCATGGTTAAGGCATTTTGACACCTCCGGCCTCACCACCACAATGTTTGTCATCACCCGAGAGCCCGAACGGCCCTTAACTATAGCTCCACGACTCCGTAACATCCATAATTGCACACACGACCGTGCCGCCGCACGGCCGGATCCCGTGCATCCTACGGCTCGGCACCGGGTCAAGCACGCCCGTACGCCATGGTTAAGCCATTTTGATGCCTCTCACCTCTCCACCATAGAGTTTTCCATCACCCGAGAGCCCGAAGGGCCCTTAACCATGGCTCCACGGCCGCAAAACCGCCATATTTGCACACACGACCATGCCGCCGCATGGTCGGTTCCAACGCATCCTATGGCTCCCGCACCGAGTCAAGCATGCCCGTACGCCATGGTTAAGGCATTTTGACACCTCCGGCCTCTCTACCATAGCGTTTGTCATCGCTCGAGAGCCCGAACGGCCCTTAACCTTGGCTCCACGGCTCCGTAACCGCCATATTTGCACACACGACCATTTGCCGCCGCACGGCCGGTTCCTATGCGCATCCTACGGCTCCTCGCACCAAGTCAAGCACGCCCATGCACCATGGTTAAGGCATTTTGACACCTTTGGCCTCTCCACCACAGCATTTGTTGCCGCCCGAGAACCCGAATGGCCCTTAACCATGGCTCCACAGCTCTAGAACCGCCATATTTGCACACACGACTATGCTACCGCACAAATGGTTCCGCATGTCCTATAGCTCTCGACACTAGGTCAAGCATGACCGTATGCCATGGTTAAGGCGTTTTGATGCCTCCGGCCTCACCACCACAATGTTTGTCATCACCCGAGAGCCCGAACGGCCCTTAACTATAGCTCCACGACTCCGAACATCCATAATTGCACACACGACCGTGCCGCCGCACGCACCGGATCCCGTGCATCCTATGGCTCTCGCACCGGGTCAAGCACGCCCGTACGCCATGGTTAAGCCATTTTGATGCCTCTCACCTCTCCACCATAGAGTTTTCCATCACCCGAGAGCCCGAAGGGCCCTTAACCATGCCTCCACGGCTCCAAAACCGCCATATTTGCACACACGACCATGCCGCCGCACGGCCGGTTCCAACGCATCCTATGGCTCCCGCACCGAGTCAAGCATGCCCGTACGCCATGGTTAAGGCATTTTGACACCTCTCCGGCCTCTCTACCATAGCGTTTGCCATCGCTCGAGAGCCCGAACGGCCTTAACCTCGGCTCCACGGCTCCGTAACCGCCATATTTGCACACACGACTTGCCGCGCACGGCCGGTTCCTACGCATCCTACGGCTCCTCGCACCAAGTCAAGCACGCCCATGCACCATGGTTAAGGCATTTTGACACCTTTGGCCTCTCCACCACAGCATTTGTTGCCGCCCGAGAACCCGAATGGCCCTTAACCATGGCTCCACCGCTCTAGAACCGCCATATTTGCACACACGACTATGCTACCGCACAAACCGGTTCCTACGTGTCCTATAGCTCTTGACACTAGGTCAAGCACGACCGTATGCCATGGTTAAGGCATTTTGACACCTCCGGCCCACCACCACAATGTTTGTCATCACCCGAGAGCCCGAACGGCCCTTAACTATAGCTCCACGACTCCGTAACATCCATAATTGCACACACGACCGTGCCGCGCACGGCCGGATCCCGTGCATCCTACGGCTCTCGCACCGGGTCAAGCACACCCGTACGCCATGGTTAAGCCATTTTGATGCCTCTCACCTCTCCACCATAGAGTTTTCCATCACCCGAGAGCCCGAAGGGCCCTTAACCATGGCTCCACGGCTCCAAAACCGCCATTTTGCACACACGACCATGCCGCCGCATGGTCGGTTCCAACGCATCCTATGGCTCCCGCACCGAGTCAAGCATGCCCGTACGCCATGGTTAAGGCATTTTGACACCTCCGGCCTCTCTACCATAGCGTTTGTCATCGCTCGAGAGCCCGAACGGCCCTTAACCTCGGCTCCACGGCTCCGAACCGCCATATTTGCACACACGACTTGCCGCCGCACGGCCGGTTCCTATGCATCCTACGGCTCCTCGCACCAAGTCAAGCACGCCCATGCACCATGGTTAAGGCATTTTAACACCTTTGGCCTCTCCACCACAGCATTTGTTGCCGCCCGAGAACCCGAATGGCCCTTAACCATGGCTCCACCGCTCTAGAACCGCCATATTTGCACACACGACTATGCTACCGCACAAACGCCGGTTCCTGCATGTCCTATAGCTCTCGACACTAGGTCAAGCAC
This sequence comes from Themeda triandra, assembly GCA_018135685.1. Lineage (NCBI taxonomy): Eukaryota > Viridiplantae > Streptophyta > Magnoliopsida > Poales > Poaceae > Themeda > Themeda triandra. Next base: position 15,738 of record JAENPR010002682.1, on the reverse strand, counting down.
GACCGTATGCCATGGTTAAGGCGTTTTGACACCTCCGGCCTCACCACCACAATGTTTGTCATCACCCGAGAGCCCGAACGGCCCTTAACTATAGCTCCACGACTCCGTAACATCCATAATTGCACACACGACCGTGCGCCGCGCACGGCCGGATCCCGTGCATCCTATGGCTCTCGGCACCGGGTCAAGCACGCCCGTACGCCATGGTTAAGCCATTTTGATGCCTCTCACCTCTCCACCATAGAGTTTTCCATCACCCGAGAGCCCGAAGGGCCCTTAACCATGCCTCCACGGCCCAAAACCGCCATATTTGCACACACGACCATGCCGCCGCACGGCCGGTTCCAACGCATCCTATGGCTCCCGCACCGAGTCAAGCATGCCCGTACGCCATGGTTAAGGCATTTTGACACCTCCGGCCTCTCTACCATAGCGTTTGCCATCGCTCGAGAGCCCGAACGGCCCTTAACCTTGGCTCCACGGCTCCGTAACCGCCATATTTGCACACACGACCATGCCGCCGCACGGCCGGTTCCTAACGCATCCTATGGCTCCTCGCACCAAGTCAAGCACGCCCATGCACCATGGTTAAGGCATTTTGACACCTTTAGCCTCTCCACCACAGCATTTGTTGCCGCCCGAGAACCCGAATGGCCCTTAACCATGGCTCCACCGCTCTAGAACCGCCATATTTGCACACACGACTATGCTACCGCACGCCCGGTTCCTACGTGTCCTATAGCTCTCGACACTAGGTCAAGCACGACCGTATGCCATGGTTAAGGCATTTTGATGCCTCCGGCCCACCACCACAATGTTTGTCATCACCCGAGAGCCCGAACGGCCCTTAACTATAGCTCCACGACCCGTAACATCCATAATTGCACACACGACCGTGCCGCCGCACGGCCGGATCCCGTGCATCCTATGGCTCTCGCACCGGGTCAAGCACGCCCGTACGCCATGGTTAAGCCATTTTGATGCCTCTCACCTCTCCACCATAGAGTTTTCCATCACCCGAGAGCCCGAAGGGCCCTTAACCATGCCTCCACGGCTCCAAAACGCCATATTTGCACACACGACCATGCCGCCGCATGGCCGGTTCCAACGCATCCTATGGCTCCCGCACCGAGTCAAGCATGCCCGTACGCCATGGTTAAGGCATTTTGACACCTCCGGCCTCTCTACCATAGCGTTTGCCATCGCTCGAGAGCCCGAACGGCCCTTAACCTCGGCTCCACGGCTCCGTAACCGCCATATTTGCACACACGACTTTGCCGCCGCACGGCCGGTTCCTTCGCGCATCCTACGGCTCCTCGCACCAAGTCAAGCACGCCCATGCACCATGGTTAAGGCATTTTGACACCTTTGGCCTCTCCACCACAGCATTTGTTGCCGCCCAGAACCCGAATGGCCCTTAACCATGGCTCCACCGCTCTAGAACCGCCATATTTGCACACACGACTATGCTACCGCACAGCCGGTTCCTACGTGTCCTATAGCTCTCGACACTAGGTCAAGCACGACCGTATGCCATGGTTAAGGCATTTTGACCCCGGCCTCACCACCACAATGTTTGTCATCACCCGAGAGCCCGAACGGCCCTTAACTATAGCTCCACGACTCCGTAACATCCATAATTGCACACACGACCGTGCCGCGCACGGCCGGATCCCGTGCATCCTACGGCTCTCGGCACCGGTTCAAGCACGCCCGTACGCCATGGTTAAGCCATTTTGATGCCTCTCACCTCTCCACCATAGAGTTTTCCATCACCCGAGAGCCCGAAGGGCCCTTAACCATGCTCCACGGCCGCAAAACCGCCATATTTGCACACACGACCATGCCGCCGCACGGCGGTTCCAACGCATCCTATGGCTCCCGCACCGAGTCAAGCATGCCCGTACGCCATGGTTAAGGCATTTTGACACCTCTCGGCCTCTCTACCATAGCGTTTGCCATCGCTCGAGAGCCCGAACGGCCCTTAACCTTGGCTCCACGGCTCCGTAACCGCCATATTTGCACACACGACTTGCCGCCGCACGGCCGGTTCCTAACGCATCCTATGGCTCCCGCACCAAGTCAAGCACGCCCATGCACCATGGTTAAGGCATTTTGACACCTTAGCCTCTCCACCACAGCATTTGTTGCCGCCCGAGAACCCGAATGGCCCTTAACCATGGCTCCACCGCTCTAGAACCGCCATATTTGCACACACGACTATGCTACCGCACAACCGGCCCTGCGTGTCCTATAGCTCTCGACACTAGGTCAAGCATGACCGTATGCCATGGTTAAGGCGTTTTGATGCCTCCGGCCTCACCACCACAATGTTTGTCATCACCCGAGAGCCCGAACGGCCCTTAACTATAGCTCCACGACTCCGTAACATCCATAATTGCACACACGACCGTGCCGCCGCACGGCCGGATCCCGTGCATCCTATGGCTCTCGCACCGGGTCAAGCACGCCCGTACGCCATGGTTAAGCCATTTTGATGCCTCTCACCTCTCCACCATAGAGTTTTCCATCACCCGAGAGCCCGAAGGGCCCTTAACCATGCTCCACACGGCCCAAAACCGCCATATTTGCACACACGACCATGCCGCCGCACGGTCGGTTCCAACGCATCCTATGGCTCCCGACCGAGTCAAGCATGCCCGTACGCCATGGTTAAGGCATTTTGACACCTCCGGCCTCTCTACCATAGCGTTTGCCATCACTCGAGAGCCCGAACGGCACTTAACCTCGGCTCCACGGCTCCGTAACCGCCATATTTGCACACACGACTTTGCCGCCGCACGGCCGGTTCCTAACGCATCCTACGGCTCCTCGCACCAAGTCAAGCACGCCCATGCACTATGGTTAAGGCATTTTGACACCTTTGGCCTCTCCACCACAGCATTTGTTGCCGCCCAAGAACCCGAATGGCCCTTAACCATGGCTCCACCGCTCTAGAACCGCCATATTTGCACACACGACTATGCTACCGCACAGCCCGGTTCCTACGTGTCCTATAGCTCTCGACACTAGGTCAAGCACGACCGTATGCCATGGTTAAGGCGTTTTGACACCTCCGGCCCCACCACCACAATGTTTGTCATCACCCGAGAGCCCGAACGGCCCTTAACTATAGCTCCACGACCTGCATCCATAATTGCACACACGACCGTGCCGGCGCACGGCCGGATCCCGTGCATCCTACGGCTCTCGGCACCGGGTCAAGCACACCCGTACGCCATGGTTAAGCCATTTTGATGCCTCTCACCTCTCCACCATAGAGTTTTCCATCACCCGAGAGCCCGAAGGGCCCTTAACCATGGCTCCACGGCTCCAAAACCGCCATATTTGCACACACGACCATGCCGCCGCATGGTCGGTTCCAACGCATCCTATGGCTCCCGACCGAGTCAAGCATGCCCGTACGCCATGGTTAAGGCATTTTGACACCTCTCGGCCTCTCTACCATAGCGTTTGCCATCGCTCGAGAGCCCGAACGGCCCTTAACCTCGGCTCCACGGCTCCGTAACCGCCATATTTGCACACACGACTTTGCCGCCGCACGGCCGGTTCCCTATGCATCCTACGGCTCCTCGCACCAAGTCAAGCACGCCCATGCACCATGGTTAAGGCATTTTAACACCTTTGGCCTCTCCACCACAGCATTTGTTGCCGCCCGAGAACCCGAATGGCCCTTAACCATGGCTCCACCGCTCTAGAACCGCCATATTTGCACACACGACTATGCTACCGCACAAAGGTTCCTACATGTCCTATAGCTCTCGACACTAGGTCAAGCACGACCGTATGCCATGGTTAAGGCATTTTGACACCTCCGGCCTCACCACCACAATATTTGTCATCACCCGAGAGCCCGAACGGCCCTTAACTATAGCTCCACGACCTGCATCCATAATTGCACACACGACCGTGCCGCCGCACGGCCGGATCCCGTGCATCCTACGGCTCTCGCACCGGTCAAGCACGCCCGTACGCCATGGTTAAGCCATTTTGATGCCTCTCACCTCTCCACCATAGAGTTTTCCATCACCCGAGAGCCCGAAGGGCCCTTAACCATGCTCCACGGCCGCAAAACCGCCATATTTGCACACACGACCATGCCGCCGCACGGTCGGTTCCAACGCATCCTATGGCTCCCGCACCGAGTCAAGCATGCCCGTACGCCATGGTTAAGGCATTTTGACACCTCCGGCTCTCTACCATAGCGTTTGCCATCGCCGAGAGCCCGAACGGCCCTTAACCTTGGCTCCACGGCTCCGTAACCGCCATATTTGCACACACGACCATGCCGCCGCACGGCCGGTTCCTAACGCATCCTATGGCTCCCGGCACCGAGTCAAGCATGCCCATGCACATGGTTAAGGCATTTTGACACCTCTAGCCTCTCCACCACAGCATTTGTTGCCGCCCGAGAACCCGAATGGCCCTTAACCATGGCTCCACAGCTCTAGAACCGCCATATTTGCACACACGAATATGCTACCGCACAGCCCGGTTCCTGCGTGTCCTATAGCTCTCGACACTAGGTCAAGCATGACCGTATGCCATGGTTAAGGCGTTTTGATGCCTCCGGCCTCACCACCACAATGTTTGTCATCACCCGAGAGCCCGAACGGCCCTTAACTATAGCTCCACGACTCCGTAACATCCATAATTGCACACACGACCGTGCCGCCGCACGGCCGGATCCCGTGCATCCTATGGCTCTCGCACCGGTCAAGCACGCCCGTACGCCATGGTTAAGCCATTTTGATGCCTCTCACCTCTCCACCATAGAGTTTTCCATCACCCGAGAGCCCGAAGGGCCCTTAACCATGCCTCCACGGCTCCAAAACCGCCATATTTGCACACACGACCATGCCGCCGCACGGCCGGTTCCAACGCATTTTATGGCTCCCGCCCGAGTCAAGCATGCCCGTACGCCATGGTTAAGGCATTTTGACACCTCCGGCCTCTCTACCATAGCGTTTGCCATCACTCGAGAGCCCGAACGGCACTTAACCTCGGCTCCACGGCTCCGAACCGCCATATTTGCACACACGACTTTGCCGCCGCACGGCCGGTTCCCGCGCATCCTACGGCTCCTCGCACCAAGTCAAGCACGCCCATGCACTATGGTTAAGGCATTTTGACACCGCTTGCCTCTCCACCACAGCATTTGTTGCCGCCCAAGAACCCGAATGGCCCTTAACCATGGCTCCACCGCTCTAGAACTGCCATATTTGCACACACGACTATGCTACCGCACAGCCGGTTCCTACGTGTCCTACAGCTCTCGACACTAGGTCAAGCACGACCGTATGCCATGGTTAAGGCATTTTGACACCTCCGGCCCCACCACCACAATGTTTGTCATCACCCGAGAGCCCGAACGGCCCTTAACTATAGCTCCACGACTCCGTAACATCCATAATTGCACACACGACCGTGCCGGCGCACGGCCGGATCCCGTGCATCCTACGGCTCTCGCACCGGTCAAGCACACCCGTACGCCATGGTTAAGCCATTTTGATGCCTCTCACCTCTCCACCATAGAGTTTTCCATCACCCGAGAGCCCGAAGGGCCCTTAACCATGGCTCCACGGCTCCAAAACCGCCACATTTGCACACACGACCATGCCGCCGCATGGTCGGTTCCAACGCATCCTATGGCTCCCGGCACCGAGTCAAGCAAGCCCGTACGCCATGGTTAAGGCATTTTGACACCTCCGGCCTCTCTACCATAGCGTTTGTCATCGCCGAGAGCCCGAACGGCCCTTAACCTCGGCTCCACGGCTCCGTAACCGCCATATTTGCACACACGACTTTGCCGCCGCACGGCCGGTTCCTATGCGCATCCTACGGCTCCTCGCACCAAGTCAAGCACGCCCATGCACCATGGTTAAGGCATTTTGACACCTTTGGCCTCTCCACCACAGCATTTGTTACCGCCCGAGAACCCGAATGGCCCTTAACCATGGCTCCACAGCTCTAGAACTGCCATATTTGCACACACGACTATGCTACCGCACAAATGGCTCCGCATGTCCTATAGCTCTCGACACTAGGTCAAGCACGACCGTATGCCATGGTTAAGGCATTTTGACGCCTCCGGCCTCACCACCACAATATTTGTCATCACCCGAGAGCCCGAACGGCCCTTAACTATAGCTCCACGACTCCGAACATCCATAATTGCACACACGACCGTGCCGCCGCACGCCGGATCCCGTGCATCCTACGGCTCTCGGCACCGGGTCAAGCACGCCCGTACGCCATGGTTAAGCCATTTTGATGCCTCTCACCTCTCCACCATAGAGTTTTTCATCACCCGAGAGCCCGAAGGGCCCTTAACCATGCCTCCACGGCCGCAAAACCGCCATATTTGCACACACGACCATGCCGCCGCACGGCCGGTTCCAACGCATCCTATGGCTCTCGGCACCGAGTCAAGCATGCCCGTACGCCATGGTTAAGGCATTTTGACACCTCCGGCCTCTCTACCATAGCGTTTGCCATCGCCGAGAGCCCGAACGGCCCTTAACCTTGGCTCCACGGCTCCGTAACCGCCATATTTGCACACACGACCATGCCGCCGCACGGCCGGGCCTTCCAACGCATCCTATGGCTCCCGCACCGAGTCAAGCATGCCCGCACGCCATGGTTAAGGCATTTTGACACCTCTAGCCTCTCCACCACAGCGTTTGTTGCCGCCCGAGAACCCGAATGGCCCTTAACCATGGCTCCACAGCTCTAGAACCGCCATATTTGCACACACGAATATGCTACCGCACAAACCGGTTCGTGCGTGTCCTATAGCTCTCGACACTAGGTCAAGCATGACCGTATGCCATGGTTAAGGCATTTTGATGCCTCCGGCCTCACCACCACAATGTTTGTCATCACCCGAGAGCCCGAACGGCCCTTAACTATAGCTCCACGACCTCCATCCATAATTGCACACACGACCGTGCCGCCGCACGGCCGGATCCCGTGCATCCTATGGCTCTCGGACCGGGTCAAGCACGCCCGTACGCCATGGTTAAGCCATTTTGATGCCTCTCACCTCTCCACCATAGAGTTTTCCATCACCCGAGAGCCCGAAGGGCCCTTAACCATGCCTCCACGGCTCCAAAACCGCCATATTTGCACACACGACCATGCCGCCGCACGGCCGGTTCCAACGCATTTTATGGCTCCCGCCCGAGTCAAGCATGCCCGTACGCCATGGTTAAGGCATTTTGACACCTCTCGGCCTCTCTACCATAGCGTTTGCCATCACTCGAGAGCCCGAACGGCACTTAACCTCGGCTCCACGGCTCCGTAACCGCCATATTTGCACACACGACTTTGCCGCCGCACGGCCGGTTCCTAACGCATCCTACGGCTCCTCGCACCAAGTCAAGCACGCCCATGCACTATGGTTAAGGCATTTTGACACCGCCGGCCTCTCGACCACAGCATTTGTTGCCGCCCAAGAACCCGAATGGCCCTTAACCATGGCTCCACCGCTCTAGAACCGCCATATTTGCACACACGACTATGCTACCGCACGCCCGGTTCCTACGTGTCCTACAGCTCTCGACACTAGGTCAAGCACGACCGTATGCCATGGTTAAGGCATTTTGACACCTTCCGGCCCCACCACCACAATGTTTGTCATCACCCGAGAGCCCGAACGGCCCTTAACTATAGCTCCACGACTCCGTAACATCCATAATTGCACACACGACCGTGCCGGCGCACGGCCGGATCCCGTGCATCCTACGGCTCTCGGCACCGGTTCAAGCACACCCGTACGCCATGGTTAAGCCATTTTGATGCCTCTCACCTCTCCACCATAGAGTTTTCCATCACCCGAGAGCCCGAAGGGCCCTTAACCATGGCTCCACGGCAAAAACCGCCACATTTGCACACACGACCATGCCGCCGCATGGTCGGTTCCAACGCATCCTATGGCTCCCGCGACCGAGTCAAGCAAGCCCGTACGCCATGGTTAAGGCATTTTGACACCTCTCGGCCTCTCTACCATAGCGTTTGTCATCGCCGAGAGCCCGAACGGCCCTTAACCTCGGCTCCACGGCTCCGTAACCGCCATATTTGCACACACGACTTTGCCGCCGCACGGCCGGTTCCTATGCGTCCTACGGCTCCTCACCAAGTCAAGCACGCCCATGCACCATGGTTAAGGCATTTTAACACCTTTGGCCTCTCCACCACAGCGCTTATTACCGCCCGAGAACCCGAATGGCCCTTAACCATGGCTCCACAGCTCTAGAACCGCCATATTTGCACACACGACTATGCTACCGCACAAACCGGTTCCTACGCATGTCCTATAGCTCTCGACACTAGGTCAAGCACGACCGTATGCCATGGTTAAGGCGTTTTGACGCCTCCGGCCTCACCACCACAATATTTGTCATCACCCGAGAGCCCGAACGGCCCTTAACTATAGCTCCACGACCTGCATCCATAATTGCACACACGACCGTGCCGCCGCACGCCGGATCCCGTGCATCCTACGGCTCTCGGCACCGGGTCAAGCACGCCCGTACGCCATGGTTAAGCCATTTTGATGCCTCTCACCTCTCCACCATAGAGTTTTTCATCACCCGAGAGCCCGAAGGGCCCTTAACCATGCCTCCACGGCCGCAAAACGCCATATTTGCACACACGACCATGCCGCCGCACGGCCGGTTCCAACGCATCCTATGGCTCTCGACCGAGTCAAGCATGCCCGTACGCCATGGTTAAGGCATTTTGACACCTCCGGCCTCTCTACCATAGCGTTTGCCATCGCCGAGAGCCCGAACGGCCCTTAACCTTGGCTCCACGGCTCCGAACCGCCATATTTGCACACACGACCATGCCGCCGCACGGCCGGGCCTAACGCATCCTATGGCTCCCGCACCGAGTCAAGCATGCCCGTGCACCATGGTTAAGGCATTTTGACACCTCTAGCCTCTCCACCACAGCATTTGTTGCCGCCGAGAACCCGAATGGCCCTTAACCATGGCTCCACCTCTAGAACCGCCATATTTGCACACACGAATATGCTACCGCACAGCCCGGTTCGTGCGTGTCCTATAGCCTCTTGACACTAGGTCAAGCATGACCGTATGCCATGGTTAAGGCATTTTGATGCCTCCGGCCTCACCACCACAATGTTTGTCATCACCCGAGAGCCCGAACGGCCCTTAACTATAGCTCCACGACCCGTAACATCCATAATTGCACACACGACCGTGCCGCCGCACGGCCGGATCCCGTGCATCCTATGGCTCTCGACCGGGTCAAGCACGCCCGTACGCCATGGTTAAGCCATTTTGATGCCTCTCACCTCTCCACCATAGAGTTTTCCATCACCCGAGAGCCCGAAGGGCCCTTAACCATGCCTCCACGGCTCCAAAACCGCCATATTTGCACACTCGACCATGCCGCCGCACGGCCGGTTCCAACGCATTTTATGGCTCCCGGCCCGAGTCAAGCATGCCCGTACGCCATGGTTAAGGCATTTTGACACCTCCGGCCTCTCTACCATAGCGTTTGCCATCACTCGAGAGCCCGAACGGCACTTAACCTCGGCTCCACGGCTCCGAACCGCCATATTTGCACACACGACTTTGCCGCCGCACGGCCGGTTCCCGCATCCTACGGCTCCGCACCAAGTCAAGCACGCCCATGCACTATGGTTAAGGCATTTTGACACCGCTGGCCTCTCGACCACAGCATTTGTTGCCGCCCAAGAACCCGAATGGCCCTTAACCATGGCTCCACCGCTCTAGAACCGCCATATTTGCACACACGACTATGCTACCGCACACCCGGTTCCTACGTGTCCTACAAACTCGACACTAGGTCAAGCACGACCGTATGCCATGGTTAAGGCGTTTTGACACCTCCGGCCCCACCACCACAATGTTTGTCATCACCCGAGAGCCCGAACGGCCCTTAACTATAGCTCCACGACTCCGTAACATCCATAATTGCACACACGACCGTGCCGGCGCACGGCCGGATCCCGTGCATCCTACGGCTCTCGGCACCGGTTCAAGCACACCCGTACGCCATGGTTAAGCCATTTTGATGCCTCTCACCTCTCCACCATAGAGTTTTCCATCACCCGAGAGCCCGAAGGGCCCTTAACCATGGCTCCACGGCAAGAAAACCGCCACATTTGCACACACGACCATGCCGCCGCATGGTCGGTTCCAACGCATCCTATGGCTCCCGCACCGAGTCAAGCAAGCCCGTACGCCATGGTTAAGGCATTTTGACACCTCCGGCCTCTCTACCATAGCGTTTGTCATCGCTCGAGAGCCCGAACGGCCCTTAACCTCGGCTCCACGGCTCCGTAACCGCCATATTTGCACACACGACTTTGCCGCCGCACGGCCGGTTCCTATGCGTCCTACGGCTCCTCGCACCAAGTCAAGCACGCCCATGCACCATGGTTAAGGCATTTTAACACCTTTGGCCTCTCCACCACAGCATTTATTACCGCCCGAGAACCCGAATGGCCCTTAACCATGGCTCCACAGCCTCTAGAACCGCCATATTTGCACACACGACTATGCTACCGCACAAACCGCTTCCTCGCATGTCCTATAGCTCTCGACACTAGGTCAAGCACGACCGTATGCCATGGTTAAGGCGTTTTGACGCCTCCGGCCTCACCACCACAATATTTGTCATCACCCGAGAGCCCGAACGGCCCTTAACTATAGCTCCACGACTCCGTAACATCCATAATTGCACACACGACCGTGCCGCCGCACGCCGGATCCCGTGCATCCTACGGCTCTCGCACCGGGTCAAGCACGCCCGTACGCCATGGTTAAGCCATTTTGATGCCTCTCACCTCTCCACCATAGAGTTTTTCATCACCCGAGAGCCCGAAGGGCCCTTAACCATGCCTCCACGGCCGCAAAACCGCCATATTTGCACACACGACCATGCCGCCGCACGGCCGGTTCCAACGCATCCTATGGCTCTCGCACCGAGTCAAGCATGCCCGTACGCCATGGTTAAGGCATTTTGACACCTCCGGCCTCTCTACCATAGCGTTTGCCATCGCCGAGAGCCCGAACGGCCCTTAACCTTGGCTCCACGGCTCCGTAACCGCCATATTTGCACACACGACCATGCCGCCGCACGGCCGGTTCCAACGCATCCTATGGCTCCCGCACCGAGTCAAGCATGCCCGTATGCACATGGTTAAGGCATTTTGACACCTCTAGCCTCTCCACCACAGCATTTGTTGCCGCCCGAGAACCCGAATGGCCCTTAACCATGGCTCCACAGCTCTAGAACCGCCATATTTGCACACACGAATATGCTACCGCACAAAAGGCATTTTGACGGTTCGTGCGTGTCCTATAGCTCTCGACACTAGGTCAAGCATGACCGTATGCCATGGTTAAGGCATTTTGATGCCTCCGGCCTCACCACCACAATGTTTGTCATCACCCGAGAGCCCGAACGGCCCTTAACTATAGCTCCACGACTCCGTAACATCCATAATTGCACACACGACCGTGCCGCCGCACGGCCGGATCCCGTGCATCCTATGGCTCTCGCACCGGGTCAAGCACGCCCGTACGCCATGGTTAAGCCATTTTGATGCCTCTCACCTCTCCACCATAGAGTTTTCCATCACCCGAGAGCCCGAAGGGCCCTTAACCATGCCTCCACGGCTCCAAAACCGCCATATTTGCACACACGACCATGCCGCCGCACGGCCGGTTCCAACGCATTTTATGGCTCCCGACCGAGTCAAGCATGCCCGTACGCCATGGTTAAGGCATTTTGACACCTCCGGCCTCTCTACCATAGCGTTTGCCATCACTCGAGAGCCCGAACGGCACTTAACCTCGGCTCCACGGCTCCGTAACCGCCATATTTGCACACACGACTTTGCCGCCGCACGGCCGGTTCCTAACGCATCCTACGGCTCCTCGCACCAAGTCAAGCACGCCCATGCACTATGGTTAAGGCATTTTGACACCGCTAGCCTCTCCACCACAGCATTTGTTGCCGCCCAAGAACCCGAATGGCCCTTAACCATGGCTCCACCGCTCTAGAACCGCCATATTTGCACACACGACTATGCTACCGCACACGCCCGGTTCCTACGTGTCCTACAGCTCTCGACACTAGGTCAAGCACGACCGTATGCCATGGTTAAGGCATTTTGACACCTCCGGCCCCACCACCACAATGTTTGTCATCACCCGAGAGCCCGAACGGCCCTTAACTATAGCTCCACGACTCCGAACATCCATAATTGCACACACGACCGTGCCGGCGCACGGCCGGATCCCGTGCATCCTACGGCTCTCGCACCGGGTCAAGCACACCCGTACGCCATGGTTAAGCCATTTTGATGCCTCTCACCTCTCCACCATAGAGTTTTCCATCACCCGAGAGCCCGAAGGGCCCTTAACCATGGCTCCACGGCTCCAAAAAACCGCCACATTTGCACACACGACCATGCCGCCGCATGGTCGGTTCCAACGCATCCTATGGCTCCCGCAAGACCGAGTCAAGCATGCCCGTACGCCATGGTTAAGGCATTTTGACACCTCCGGCCTCTCTACCATAGCGTTTGTCATCGCCGAGAGCCCGAACGGCCCTTAACCTCGGCTCCACGGCTCCGAACCGCCATATTTGCACACACGACTTTGCCGCCGCACGGCCGGTTCCTATGCGCATCCTACGGCTCCTCGCACCAAGTCAAGCACGCCCATGCACCATGGTTAAGGCATTTTAACACCTTTGGCCTCTCCACCACAGCATTTGTTGCCGCCCGAGAACCCGAATGGCCCTTAACCATGGCTCCACCGCTCTAGAACCGCCATATTTGCACACACGACTATGCTACCGCACAAATGGTTCCTACGTGTCCTATAGCTCTCGACACTAGGTCAAGCACGACCGTATGCCATGGTTAAGGCATTTTGACACCTCCGGCCTCACCACCACAATGTTTGTCATCACCCGAGAGCCCGAACGGCCCTTAACTATAGCTCCACGACTCCGTAACATCCATAATTGCACACACGACCGTGCCGCCGCACGGCCGGATCCCGTGCATCCTACGGCTCTCACACCGGTCAAGCACGCCCGTACGCCATGGTTAAGCCATTTTGATGCCTCTCACCTCTCCACCATAGAGTTTTTCATCACCCGAGAGCCCGAAGGGCCCTTAACCATGGCTCCACGGCCGCAAAACCGCCATATTTGCACACACGACCATGCCGCCGCACGGCCGGTTCCAACGCATCCTATGGCTCCCGCACCGAGTCAAGCATGCCCGTACGCCATGGTTAAGGCATTTTGACACCTCTCGGCCTCTCTACCATAGCGTTTGCCATCGCCGAGAGCCCGAACGGCCCTTAACCTTGGCTCCACGGCTCCGTAACCGCCATATTTGCACACACGACCATGCCGCCGCACGGCCGGTCCTAACGCATCCTATGGCTCCCGCACCAAGTCAAGCATGCCCATGCACCATGGTTAAGGCATTTTGACACCTCTAGCCTCTCCACCACAGCGTTTTGTTGCCGCCCGAGAACCCGAATGGCCCTTAACCATGGCTCCACAGCTCTAGAACCGCCATATTTGCACACACGACTATGCTACCGCACGCCCGGTTCCTGCGTGTCCTATAGCTCTCGACACTAGGTCAAGCATGACCGTATGCCATGGTTAAGGCATTTTGATGCCTCCGGCCTCACCACCACAATGTTTGTCATCACCCGAGAGCCCGAACGGCCCTTAACTATAGCTCCACGACTCCGTAACATCCATAATTGCACACACGACCGTGCCGCCGCACGGCCGGATCCCGTGCATCCTATGGCTCTCGGCACCGGGTCAAGCACGCCCGTACGCCATGGTTAAGCCATTTTGATGCCTCTCACCTCTCCACCATAGAGTTTTCCATCACCCGAGAGCCCGAAGGGCCCTTAACCATGCCTCCACGGCTCCAAAACCGCCATATTTGCACACACGACCATGCCGCCGCACGGCCGGTTCCAACGCATCCTATGGCTCCCGCTCGAGTCAAGCATGCCCGTACGCCATGGTTAAGGCATTTTGACACCTTCCGGCCTCTCTACCATAGCGTTTGCCATCACCGAGAGCCCGAACGGCCCTTAACCTCGGCTCCACGGCTCCGAACCGCCATATTTGCACACACGACTTTGCCGCCGCACGGCCGGTTCCTCGCGCATCCTATGGCTCCTCGCACCAAGTCAAGCACGCCCATGCACTATGGTTAAGGCATTTTGACACCGCTAGGCCTCTCCACCACAGCATTTGTTGCCGCCCAAGAACCCGAATGGCCCTTAACCATGGCTCCACCGCTCTAGAACCGCCATATTTGCACACACGACTATGCTACCGCACAAACCGGGTTCCTACGTGTCCTACAGCTCTCGACACTAGGTCAAGCACGACCGTATGCCATGGTTAAGGCGTTTTGACACCTCCGGCCCACCACCACAATGTTTGTCATCACCCGAGAGCCCGAACGGCCCTTAACTATAGCTCCACGACTCCGAACATCCATAATTGCACACACGACCGTGCCGCGCACGGCCGGATCCCGTGCATCCTACGGCTCTCGGCACCGGTCAAGCACACCCGTACGCCATGGTTAAGCCATTTTGATGCCTCTCACCTCTCCACCATAGAGTTTTCCATCACCCGAGAGCCCGAAGGGCCCTTAACCATGGCTCCACGGCAAAAACCGCCATATTTGCACACACGACCATGCCGCCGCATGGTCGGTTCCAACGCATCCTATGGCTCCCGACCGAGTCAAGCATGCCCGTACGCCATGGTTAAGGCATTTTGACACCTCTCGGCCTCTCTACCATAGCGTTTGCCATCGCCGAGAGCCCGAACGGCCCTTAACCTTGGCTCCACGGCTCCGTAACCGCCATATTTGCACACACGACTTTGCCGCCGCACGGCCGGTTCCTATGCATCCTACGGCTCCTCGCACCAAGTCAAGCACGCCCATGCACCATGGTTAAGGCATTTTGACACCTTTGGCCTCTCCACCACAGCATTTGTTGCCGCCCGAGAACCCGAATGGCCCTTAACCATGGCTCCACCGCTCTAGAACCGCCATATTTGCACACACGACTATGCTACCGCACGCCCGGCCCTACGCATGTCCTATAGCTCTCGACACTAGGTCAAGCACGACCGTATGCCATGGTTAAGGCGTTTTGACACCTCCGGCCTCACCACCACAATGTTTGTCATCACCCGAGAGCCCGAACGGCCCTTAACTATAGCTCCACGACTCCGTAACATCCATAATTGCACACACGACCGTGCCGCCGCACGGCCGGATCCCCGTGCATCCTACGGCTCTCGCACCGGGTCAAGCACGCCCGTACGCCATGGTTAAGCCATTTTGATGCCTCTCACCTCTCCACCATAGAGTTTTTCATCACCCGAGAGCCCGAAGGGCCCTTAACCATGCCTCCACGGCCCAAAACGCCATATTTGCACACACGACCATGCCGCCGCACGGCCGGTTCCAACGCATCCTATGGCTCCCGCACCGAGTCAAGCATGCCCGTACGCCATGGTTAAGGCATTTTGACACCTCTGCCTCTCTACCATAGCGTTTGCCATCGCTCGAGAGCCCGAACGGCACTTAACCTCGGCTCCACGGCTCCGTAACCGCCATATTTGCACACACGACTTTGCCGC
>JAENPR010002011.1:0-86310 GCA_018135685.1 Themeda triandra | reverse complement strand
GGTCATAGGTCTAGGGTACTATGTCAGGAGTTGGTGTGGTAACACTAACCACTAGTTAGCTCTAGTTAGGTTGTAGCTAGTGGTAGGGTTTCTACTATGGGCGGTGAACACGTATACACGTTACACCTTGGTAGTATTGCTACCGGGTCCAAGCATAGGGTCATTAGGGTCTAGGTTCATATCCTAGGAGCTATCATTAGGCATACCGCATTGAGTGGTTGGTCATGGACTCTCATCCTTAAGTATAGGGGGTTTTCCTTGAGGTCCTAATCACATGTGGCTTAAGGGCTATATTAAGACACATGTGATGTTGTTGCATCGCAATGCTTAACCACTAAACAAAGGTACTTTGTATGCGAACTAATAGGGTTTCGTACAAGATGCAACAAACAAAGGTTTGTTTAGAAAAAATTTTGTAGTTCGGATTTTGGGATGTTACGATCCTACCCTTATCGAGAATCTCGTCCCGAGATTTAAGGTGTGTAGTACTCCACGAAGTAGTAAGGTGACACTTATCCATGAATCGACTTCCAGTTCCTCATAGCTTGAAGTAGTTGCTCCATCGAGTTGCAAGAGTGAGTAGTAGAGTCTTGATTTCTTTGTCTAGATCCTTAGTCGATCTTGAGGGTTTACAAAAAGATACTTCAACGATGATCGAGGAGTTGTCACGTAGGGATGTTTCATCGCGGGTTTAGTATGTGAGAGGAACACATATTAGTTTAGGCTATATCATGTCTTCCTAAATTTCGAGGTGCGGTTTAGGCTCCCGATTTCGATCCAGGGTCCGGTGGGTTATGAGCCCGCCACGCTTCCGCCGCTAGCCACTGCGATAAGCGTAGTTGCTATCCTTGCTTTTAGTCGGCGTAGCAGCTCTTCAAAGGATCTTGCGAAAGGTATTGCGGTGCTTTGCTTTACTTGGTGACTCGATCCAAATTTTGTACGGGGTATCCAAGGTGCATACGCAATTCTAGAGTTATCGGTTGGGGCCGTCGTTCATTGAACCTCATCGTCATGATGATTTTCTAAAATCTTATTTTAAAATAGATGGTGATTTTGTAGGCCTTGAAGCCCAAGGGAGATTTTGAAGAGGTTTGAAATCAAAGTGAGTTATAAAATCAAATAGTTTTGAAACGTGGTTTTACTCTTCAAACAAAGCGTGACTCTTTTTCAATCATTTGAAACACGGGTAGTTTGAAAATGGTTCACAATTATCGCTCGTTTTGTGAAACTTGGTTTTCACAATCAAACAAAACCTTTTTACAATTATTTTGTTTAGTAAACGTGTTGCAAAACATTTTGAAGATGAATTTTATTTAAAATAAGTTTGGCTCCTTGGTTGAAATCAAAAGATTTTGAAATAAAACTTGAGCCATTTTTAATTTGCAAGCATCTATCAAAGGTTGGTGTGCAAGGTAAAACTTTTGTTTTGAAATAAAAGACTTTCGCAAAGACGTTTAGAAACGAGCCGGCTTTCTATCGCACTCGGGAGATAGATTTTTAAATCAGATTAGGTAGAGATACCTACATCCCTGAGATCTTGAAATCATTCACAAGTGTTCTTGTACGAAGGAAAAAGAAAAAAAATCCTTTTATTTAGTGATAAGATGAACTCTCATACAATCTTGAAGACATGTTCAAGCATGTTACATCGATAAGATTGAATACTTGACTACATGCTTAGTGAGTATCATTGTCTAGATTGAGGACAGGAGTTGTAGTAGGGGTAATCTTTCTTTACGGGCACTTGGCGATCATGTGGCCCATTTTGTCGCATCCATAGCAGGTGATAAACACACTACTTGTGATTGCCACGAGGTTCTTTATACCAAGGTTCTCAATTGGTGGAGTGGTCTTCATTCCCTTGTTGTCGCATCCCCGAGGTTAGAGTGGCCGATCCATAGTAAGTGAACGGCACACCGCCTCGTAGAAGTAGGTGCGTAGCGTTCCACATACTTCGAGCTCGGGTACGATATGAGTCTCGTGATTGCTCTCATTTGTCGTGCTAGTGAGCCACCGAATGATCCATCAATGCGGCATCTCTTCCTTCCATCGACTATTTCATACTCGAGGAGGTCTTCTTCTATCTCAATGGCCTTGTTAATTACTTCTTCAATGGTGTGGTAGGTGCTTCCGGCAAGGACCATTCGATGCCATCGTTTAGGCCCCTACGGTAGTAGAACACCATATCTTTCTTAGAGTCACGTACGGCGTGGTGCGTAACACAACATGCGGTTGAAGCGATGTTGTACTCGTGAACACTTCCTGTTCCTTGCCTTACGCTTCGAATCTCTCTTTTCAAGTCTTCCATTGCATCATCTCGGTACATAGTGTTTGCGAAAGGCTTCGCTGAACTCTCTCCATGAGATGTTGGTTGGGTTGGAATGGGCATTCTTTGAAGGTGTTCCACCATGTATGTGTGGAACCTATGAGCCGATGGGCTGCAACCTTCACGCTTTCTTCTTCAAGTGTAGGAGGTCAAGTCTAACTCTTCCGCCATATCATATAGCCACTACAGCGGTGATAGGATCATTGTCAGTCTGTCCAAGGTAGGAAGCTTCATCGTAGATGAATTCCCTTGCTCATGTTGAGACTTGTTCGACGGTCCTTCGAGGGGGTTCCATTGGGTAGCAGAGTATGGAGTTCTTCCTTCTCGAGATTGAGTCCCGTGGGTGGCTTGTGACTACCTTGATCTCTGTCCATGGTGTTTGCTGCAGGGGTCGAGCAAAGTTTCAAGCTACCAGGTTAGTGGTTGGGCATCTTGTTGTATGGGTCATAAGGGTTAGGATTCGTGTGCAAGTGACATGATTTATTAGCAATTTTAGCTTGAGTTTAGATGATTTAAACAATTTAAAAACATTTAAATCTATCCTACACTCATACAAAGAAGCATGAAGAACCATAAGATGCAATAAGATCCAAGCACTCAATACATTGGGTTTATTACAAAGCGATATCCTTGGTAGCTACGCCAAGAGATCCGCGAGAAAACGTACTACACGTAAGTAGCTTAAAATGGTAGACATTCTACTCTATTCATGGCACAGCCTTCTAGCTATACATGGCTTATTCTAATCATCCTCTTCCTACCCCTTATCATGATGAGTCTTGTCTAAGATCTAGATAGGTGGGTCGAAGAACTTCCTTCCATCTACATGGTTGGGCATGAGTCAGGAATTTTAGCTATGTGCATTGGCGAGCTTCCTCCTATTTCAAGGTGGGTTCAGGCGCAGGCTGGGTGTAAGCAACGATGGTGAGGTTTAAAGGCTCTAAAGCAATTCTTTCTTCACAGGGCTGCTTTTCATAGTGCTTTTAGCAGCTTGGTGTGTTCATGAGTCTATCCTGGAGAAGTAGGTGTTTCTCTAGTAAGCATCGAGGTTGTCATCAGTCCCCTTTTGCCTAGATGTGTTCGGCTTCATCCCATTACCCTATGGCACTATTGGAGGCATCGAGGGCACGGGGTAATAGACGGCAGGAGGCCATGCTCGAAGAGTTCGTACGCATGAATAGCCATATGGACAATAAGTTGCATAGCAAGAAGGACTCCGTGTCTTCTACCTTAGGAATGGTACAAGGCTTTGTTACGGCATTTCCTTTCCTAGGAGGTTCTACGGGTCATCATATAGTAGACTTCTAGCTCTTCTAGGCACTACCTATTTGTGGCCCGTCTATTGTCGTGGGTTCTGACTCTTGAAGCACTTCTTGTAGAACTTGGGCGTATCCATCATGGTACTTGAGGTAGAAGGCATGCTTCTAATAGATCACCATCATTTGCATTGGAGTCCAAGAACATGGTTAGCAAGTCCATTATAAGAGGTAAGCCATGCACGAAATAGTGCAAGGTCGGTAATATAACCGAAGGAAGGGTCAAGTTCATCTTATTCTATCGTCCAAACCGAGGGTCTCGTCCTAGGGTCAAGCAAGGAGCCGATACCAACCGAAACATCCTCAATTTTCCACGAAGGGAAAAATCACGTAAGGATATACAACAGTTAATAATCAATTCCATACATCGAATTCGAGAATACAGTACAAATAGAAGGGTTTACAATAATAATTACAACGCCACACCGGCGTAAACAAAGTAAATCTAACATCCGAATGCTTGCGAAGGTGGAAGAATAACGCGGAAGCAACTTCAAACTCCAACTTGAGCGCAGTGCACGAGACCTTCTAATCCTTTCGATCCCTAACATCACAGAAAACCGCACACCGCCGATGTGTGCGTGTGCCATGGTCAAGACCGAATGAGCTTTAGTGGAAAAGAGAAAATAAAGGGATCTCGCGATCCTATATTTACCCGTGGTTTGCATCCTAGCGCATGCGAAGTAGCAACAAGTATAATATAATAATAATAATAATCAAGTTTAACACATTCCCAAATCCCACACACACATCCATCCACCATCCCATCCATCCCATCCACACATCACCACACCTCACACACCACACCACACCCCACCACGCTTCACGTGGCCGCAAGACGACTCCTCTCGTCAGGCCTCAACGACCCCGCCGCCTCCCGGCTCACGGCCGGATGTAACATACCCATATCCCAAGAAGGGCGTAAGACTCCTCTCCTAGTCAAGCAAGCATCACACGGATCGGTCCATAGCCAACGAGTTAGCTATGTATCGATCGATCAACCATACACTCGCAGAGGTTTCACTATTCCACAAGATAGCCATCATCGATGCGGCCACATCTAGGCAGATTCCGATCGCCATAAGCCTAGAATGGATACCATCCCGTCACCCGACCCGGGCCGCGAGACCGTGAACATAGTACCAGGCCAAAAGGGTCACTATGTGGTTAAGGAGGGTGTGGGCTCCACCCGTACCTCCCGACACTATCCGCTTACACCCGACAAAGAATGGCATCCATACTACCATATGGTTAGACCGGCTCCCCTCCCATTGGAGAGCGAGTGGAAAGTAAGCGTCCAATGATCCTGGTCCACTAGCACTCAAGTCCTTAGGTCTTGGCCGTGACGATATCTCCCCGTATGGGCTAATCTTTACCGTGCCGCCACGGCACCCCTTTCCAAGGCTCCACCCCAAGGAGCTCACACCAAGGACACCTCAATCCAAACCAGCTTACCCGCCACAGGTACTCACAAAGCGGGATACCCAGCCGTATCCTCGGCAAGACTCGCTCGAAGCTCGTCGTAATCCCCGGTCCGGCCGACTCAACCCTCACCACACACCCACGACTCACGCAAGACACCGCTCATCACCATAACCACAAGTCCGGATCCCAAGCCAAACCATTCCTGGGGTTCACCACCCGCATCACATACAATGCAAAGTGGAGTTATAATAAGTATGGTGATAATACATGCAAGCACGCAGAAGGGCGGTAATATATATATGTGCGAGCGCAAGGCCGTAACATGGTAAAAGGGCTTCGAACAAGGTAATTATAGCTCGTGCAATATCATGCATCATATACTAGCAAAGGAATAAATATAAAGCGCTAGCAGTCTAAACATGCAATGTCTAATAGGATTCTCTATAATAAAGGTGCTGTCATGACACCTGCGATGTCGAGGAAGTAGTGGTACGAATCCGGACAAAGGGGGTACAAGTCCGTCCGTAGTGGTACAAGTCCGTCCGAAGTCGTTCGCCAGGTTCACTCCTCGAGTTCATAGTCTCCATCCTCGGATCGTTCCGCCCGAATCGACTAAACCGAACGTAATAGTCGCGTTAGCGACTCCTATAGAAGCCACAAAGAAGCAAATCAAATATAGAAGAACCAAATGCACTCAAACATAGTCCCATTGCGTCGGGCTCGATTTTAGATGAATTTACATATAAAGATCATAATTTTCGGAGCTCGTATGAATAAGTTATGAATTTCCGAAGTTTAAACAATATTCGAAAGAGATAAATTGCTGAATTATATAGGGCCGACACGTGTCGCCACAGGACTAGGCCACGTGGTGCCCGCGGGTCCGGGCCGACACGTGGGACCACTGGGTGACGCGACGCTCGCGTCATGATGACGTCATCGTTGACCGAGTCAACCCTAAATGGGCCGCTAATGGGCCGATGGGCCGAACATGGGCCGGTAACGGGCCGAGCGGGTGGATATGGGCCGGGCCGGCCCAACACGTGACTTGCTCGTTGCGCCACGTCGGCGGTCCGGGATCCAAAGCGGGCCGTGGTCTACGGAGCCGGTCCATGGTGGACAAGGTCATCTTGGTCCATGGACCGTCCACTCGGCACACGGCACCGGTGCATCCCCTTTTCCCTCTCTGGTCCACACGCACCCGGTCCATGTGGTTTCCTCTAGATGGGGCTCGGTCCATGGATTCGGCACACGGTGGACAAGTCCGCCGGACCCACCGTCGCCACACGGCTCACATGGACCAGTTCCATCTTCTTTCTCCATCCTCCATCTTCATCTCCCTCCCCGCTTCTCCTCGGTCCCGCGATGGACATGGCCGGGGCGGCGGCATAGCGGGTGCGCCGGCGCCATGGTGATGCTCGGGCCGTGCCGGCGAGCGCACCGGCTCCGCGACGGTTTGGCGAGCACACCAAGGTCGGCCGTGGTTCAAGGGCGCCAACATCGCCGGCGTGGCGGCGTAGCTCCACGCGGCGGCGCATCGCGACGGCTAGCAACGGAGGCGCTCGGGCTCAATCGGAGGTGCATATGAGCAATTAGCATCATAAAGCTCCCGCTTGACTCGACGGTGGCGGCCAAGAAGCACGACGGTGCACGGCTCACGGCAAGGAGCACGCGGCGGCACCGACGGCATGGCGGCGCGCAGCTCGGCATCGGCGCGGCCTCCAAGGCCTCATCTTCACCCCCAAGAGGTGCCACGGCATGCGGCGGCCCGCGGCGCGACCACGGCACAGCCCCCGACGGCGAGACGGCCGGAATCGGCCGGCGCAAATGGCGCCACGGTGGTGCTCCCGAGCACCCCGCGCGGACGCTCCTCCGTGGCGAAAGGGGAATTGTCCTCCCCGGGCTGCGTCTCGCCGGCGGCGGCGCATGGGATGCGCCCGTCGCGGCGGACGTGATCCTGGGGTTCCGGCGTGTCCAAG
The DNA here is from genome assembly GCA_018135685.1 of Themeda triandra. NCBI lineage: Eukaryota > Viridiplantae > Streptophyta > Magnoliopsida > Poales > Poaceae > Themeda > Themeda triandra. Next base: position 79,264 of record JAENPR010002011.1, on the reverse strand, counting down.
GGTTCCTAGGTGGCCGGTGACGGGGCGGCGCGCACGGCATGGCTCGGCCATGGCGGCGAGCTTGGCGGGCAAGTCCAAGTCGGCGTTGGTGGCGCCGGCCGTCCGTTTGGCCAAGGCTAGGCGCGTGCTTGTGTGTGCAAGTGTACCGAGAGGCCGGCGGTGGCCCTCGCCACGCGTCCCGTGGTGGGGGACACCATGGCGGCTTAAGCAAGACTCGGGGATTGGAAGAGAGGAACACGGCGGCTCACGTTGCTTCTTCGCGTAGGCGCAGCAGGGGCTTGGTGCGGCGGAGGGCGACGGAGGCGATGCACGTAGCCGATGTCGTGGTACGCGTGCGGAAGCAACCCGGCGGCAGAGCTACCCGGCGGGGCGTGGTTCCCTGGGTCTTCTTCTCCGGAACGGCGCCGGTCTTCTTTCTCCTCCTTTCCTCCTCACCTCTTCTCCCTCTTGCTCGGCCATCATGCGTTGGCAAGGTGGCGCGCAAGGTGGAACAAAGGCTGGGCTTTGGTGCTCCAGTGTTCGGGCTTTTATAGCCGACGGCGAGGACTCGAGCGGCCGCGGACGGATCGGCGTCTCGCACTATCGCGGCCAGAAGCGTGGCCACGCGCGGCGAGTGCGGGGCGGGCTGGGCGGCCGAGTGCACCCTAGGGCGGCAACGTGGGCGGCGCGTCCCGCTTTCCCCGAAAAAATCGCCGGCGGCGGCATGTGCGCGCTGGGAGAGAAAAGTGCTCGCGGCGTAGGCGTCTTGCGGCGCCCCGTCGGCTCCCGGCGGCCTAGGCCGGGCGCGGACGATGGGCGTCGATGTCCAGCAGCGCCGACGGACGACGGGCGAGGTGGCGTGGCGCGGACGCGGCTCACTTTCGCGGTCAAAAAGCGAGCAAAGGGAGCAGTAGGAACTTATGACAGGGGGGCCTGCGCGTCATAGACTGCGGCGGCGTTTGGCGTTAGTGGGGAAGGCCTCCTCGTTGTTCGCGGGCCGCAGCGTCCTTGCCGGGCCGGATGTGTTCACGGGCCGCGAGAAGAGGAAGAGAGGATAGGGTCCAGCAAGCCGGCTCGGTGAGGAGGTGGGAGGATCGGGCCGGTAGGAGCACTGGTCAATGGGCTGGCAGAGAAATGGAAGAGGAGGAGTAGCAGCCGGCGGGTGGAGGGGAGAGCAGCCGGAATGGGCCACGGCGCGGCTTGGGCCGGTTTGGTCGAGCAGCCGAGCCGGGCTGGTCTGCCGCTGGGCCACAATGGCATTAGCCATTTATTTCCATTTCTTATCCCTTTTCTTTTTCTCGTTTTGGTTTTTCTTATATATGTAGATGTATGTTTGATGCCTTGTGTCATTTGAACAACATATCATGGTGGTCATACTAGGTCATAGGGTAGGTTGGGACATTATTCCCAATATATTATATTTATTTATTTACAAATAAACATATTTAGGTGTTTGTGTCAATTTGAACAACAATACAAAAACTCAAATAAGAACCAAGTCAATCATAATAATTAGGAGGCTTAGAGATGCATAGCTACTTATAATTCAACTCCCGACATCATCTATGAATCAAGGGGGGGGGGTCCCCCGGTGCATGTACTATAGTGTTGTGGTACCTAAATAGATGACAAGTAACACTAGTCTAAGGCACTAGGCTCATGAAGTGATGAGGTGTAATGCTATGTATACTTCAACATATGTGACTATGGGTAGGTTTCTATGAGGCGTATCAACCGACTAGGGTTAGCATTGATTGCACTAGTTAGACTAGCTAGTTGACCAAGTGTTGAGCACCAACTATGGTCTTAGCTCACTAATCATATCCTCTATATATTCCCATGGCTCTATAGTGATCCACTAGGCTATATAGGGTTAGGGCGGTTTCTCTCGACTCGGCGTATTGCTAGGTTGTCTCACTAAGTTAGCCTAGCGGGGTTTATTCACCAGGGTAGTTAGGTGGATAGCCTAGCCGAGGTGGGTAGTTCCCATTATCGGATCATCGAGGATCAACATTCCCATGTAGAGAGATGCGTTACCACGGGTTGGCAAGATGTCACTAGGCTCTGGTAACTAGGGTTAAGTTGTTAGTTACTCGGTAGTGGATAGGCTCTACTATCATGGCTTAGAGTTCAAGATCAATACTCCCCCCATGTGGAGTCGAGGTCATAGGTCTAGGGTACTATGTCGGAGTTGGTGTGGTAACACTAACCACTAGTTAGCTCTAGTTAGGTTGTAGCTAGTGGTAGGGTTTCTACTATGGGCAGTGAACACGTATACACGTTACACCTTGGTAGTATTGCTACCGGGTCCAAGATAGGGTCATTAGGGTCTAGGTTCATATCCTAGGAGCTATCATTAGGGCATACCGCATTGAGTGGTTGGTCATGGACTCTCATCCTTAAGTATAGGGGGTTTTCCCCGAGGTCCTAATCACATGTGGCTTAAGGGCTATATTAAGACACATGTGATGTTGTTGCATCGCAATGCTTAACCACTAAACAAAGGTACTTTGTATGCGAACTAATAGGGTTTCGTACAAGACAGGCAACAAACAAAGGTTTGTTTAGAAAAAATTTTGTAGTTCGGATTTTTGGGATGTAACACCCCAGCCCAGAGCTTAACAGGATTAATAGGATACTCATATCAACAAGTTGCAACTTCTTTCCGGCCCATCTAGTAAAAACTCCAAAGTTAAGCGTGCTTGGCTGGAGCGATGGGTGACCGACCGGGAAGTTCTTCTCGGTGCGCATGAGTGAGGACAAAGTGTGCGTAAAAGACCGGGTGTTGGTCTCGTGAGGGCGCCTATATCCTAGTTAAGCGGCCGGATGATAAGCGGGCCCGGCCTCGGAGGGGCGGACGTTACGATGGTATCGGAGCCGACACTTGCGGTTTCACGGGCGCGTGTGTCGGTGCGCGGTGCATGGTGCGCATGGCCGGTGTGGATCCGGAGTGGTCGCTCGCATGGCTCATGCGCCGGGACCGGACACACGGACGTGGCCAAAAGGGGGCGGTCCCTGCTCAGGGTTGACCGACGAGGGCGTCGGTCTTCTAAGGGGGGTGAGAATGTAACACCCCGCCCGTAGCCTAACAAGGGATTAATAGGATACTCATATCAACAAGTTGCAACTTCTTTTCCGAAGCCCATCTAGTAAAAACTCCAAAGTTAAGCGTGCTTGGCCCGGAGCGATGGGTGACCGACCGGGAAGTTCTTCTCGGGTGCGCATGAGTGAGGACAAAGTGTGCGAAAAGACGGGTGTTGGTCCGTGGAGGGCGCCTATATCCTAGTTAAGCGGCCAGATGTAAGCGGGCCCGGCCTCGGAGGGGCGGGACGTTACAGTACTCCTACGAAGTTCGAAGCTTACGACTTGAACAAACAGATGCACCTACGGCTACGTTGACACGTGGTGATGCAATGCGTCTTGTTCTTGGTGATCTTTTCTGCAGATGACAGACTGTTGTAGCAGCACCACTGAATGAAAAAGGCCACCTGCTCGGCTGATCTGCAATTCACAAGCATGAAGATACCAAACAGCCATGCTTCTCTTGATCTCCATTTCAAATGGACAACAAACCCAGCTAGAGGTCACTGCGATGCCTCACTGATTACAGTGGAGCCTGCAGATCAAGCATGAATGTTTTGACCGAAGTCAAAAACCCCAGCCTATTTTTTAATTTTTTTTATAATGTAGACCTGTTTAAATTCGTTCGGGAGCCGAAATCAGGTCTATTGGGTGCTACTCAGATATCAAGCATGAATGTTCGTTCATGGCTTTCCTCTAAATCTACCTTCTACAACTTCATCTTGCAGCGCTAGTCTGATGCGCAATCTCTGTGTTAAAATTAAATTCTACGTGCGTGTAATAATCTAGATAGACTGTCCGAAAGCTAGTTGGACCATAGTTCTTTTAAAAACAAAAAAAAAAACTATATTAAATTAAGAACAGCGTACAGAGTTTAGCCTGAACGGCACCCAATTTACAAAGAGCAGTGCCTGAAGGATAGGGCACTGAAGCATGTGTAAGTGACATCTATGAGAACAGGAAAGAGATATCTGATCTAAATCTGGTACAGAGGAATGAGCTTGTCTAGCTAGATTATGAGCTGTGATGTTTTGAGTTCTAGAAATCTTGAAGACCTTGTAATGCTTTCCTCTGTTGGAATTGAAGAAGTCTTGTGTGAGTGGCTTCATCCTCCAATCTCGAATAGTGGTTTGGCTTGCTCCATTGAGGCAAGAGATTAGATCCTGCTTGTCAGTTAAGTAGTTTGTCATTTCAGAATTCAACAGAGAAGCAAGTCTTGCAGCTAAGGACAAAGTAATTGCTTCGGCCACGATCACAGAGTAGATGTTGTTGACAGTAGCCTACATGAGTGATGTTAGTTGATGAATAGTACTCCCAAGTCCCAATCCTGCTGATTTGTGGGTTGATGTAACTTGGTCCGATGAAATAGCTGCACCTGTGAAACACCTGGACCTGGACCCAGGCAGCAGATCCTGAGTAGCACAGAGTCTGACGGCATCGAAGTGTTTGCACTAGTTGATGCCATTTGCTGCCTCTGTTATGGGTTTCTTCCTGCATGGTAAGGCCCTGTGTTGGCCGGGCTTCTTCAGGCTCCGTCTTTGCCCTACAATATCAGAGGGGTTGAAGCCAAAGGAGCCCAAATTATGGCTTCTTTCGGCTCCACATTCATTTTGTTAGGAGAGAGAGAGAACAGATCATGTAAACAATGTTGCCACAGTACAAGGATAAAGGAGCAGCCGTGCCGAACACGTCCTAAGAAAACATACCTTGTGTTTGATGGGTGATGTGTGGCTGGATTGCATTGGATTGGTGGACCTGCTGTTGGCTACCTTGCTGACAAATTTTGTTTTAAGGAGCAGGAGGAGCAAGGAGCCCCTACTGAAAGCGTATATTAAGAACAAAATTCAGTACAAAAAAGGCAAGTTACCAAAGACAAATTACAGGGAACAGAAAGCAAAGAGAAAAATCTACACTAGGGAACTAGGTAGGGGAAACTGAAAAGAATCGCCTGGACCAACGGTCTCCAATCAATGCACAGAATGCAGTCATAGCCAGTTTTTAGCCTGCTGAATTTGGACCTCTTGTTGCCCCAATGCTTTTTTTTTGAATTTGAGGGCCTAGACCCCGGCCTTTCAACTTTATTAAAAGACCATGCAACGTTTTACAGTACTGTTTTCAGTTCCTGCTCAAAAGCAGTGTCCTCCAGGACCTGGGCATATCGCCATATGCTCAGAAGAACTACTACTGCAACCTAATAAACTTCTAAGTTCTGGTAGCCAACATGATAACAGGAAATAAAACAAACGAAAACTACAACGAAGCTTTTGCCAAGCATGGCCAACAAGTCTTTTCTGGTAAAAACTTTCACCCTCTCCTCCACGAGCGATTCTTTGTTCCTGGCATTGATGCTTCACTTCATCATCAGATCATCCTCAAGTGTCTTCCACCAGGGATGATCAGCAGTCTTCAAGCGTGGCATGTCTTCCTCATTCAGCTTCCTTGCTTCATTCTCAGCGCCACTCTTCAATGTCTTCAGCTTGTTAGATTCCCATACGGCAACCACAGCACCTCTTTTGCTATTGTCCTGATTCTTTTGATACATCTTTCCATCTGCTCCTTCTTGTCCGAGGGGCACATCACCATCCAGTTTGTTAACATCCCAGCACATCGAATGTAAGTATATCCATACTCCTCCACCCTGAATTCAAAACAAAGATCATTCCTAAGTTTCCAAATAGCCCAAATAACTGCAGATGAGATCATATTCAGCACACAATATTTTTTATTGCTAAGCCAAAAAGTACCAATGTTATCTAAACCCCCCTGTTGGAGTATATGTGTATCAGGCCCATGAGGCTGGGCCCATGAGGCCCATGTATGCTACACTATATTGCTACCCTTCTAGGGTTAGCCAAAGCAATAGAGAATCCAATTCCAACATGGTATCAGACTAGGTTAGGGTTTCCTTCCCTGCCTCCCGATCCCGTTTCCAGGGGCGCCGCCGCCGGCGCGCCGCCGCCGGCCGCCATGGCCGGCCAGCTTCCTCCCCACTTCTTCCCTCCCTCTTCTTCCTCGCCGTGGGAGCAGGAGGCTCGGCCCCAAGCCACCGCGCGGCCCCCCGCGCCGCCCTCGGAGCTCACCCGCCGCCGCCGCCATGGCGGGCCGCGGCCGCGGGGCTGTGCGGCGCGGGGCCCCGACCATCGCCGCAGCCGCCGCGGGCGCAGGTGCGCCACCGCGCCCCCCCCGGGCCGCGGCGTGGGTGCGGGCGCGGACGCGGAAATCTCCGCTGCGGGCCTACTCGCCGCCACCGCCGCCGGAGCACCTCCTGGCGCGGCCGCAGATGCTGCAACACCGAGCGCCACCCCGAGATCCACCGGCGCCATGGCCGCAGATGCTGCAACACCGAGCTTCCTTCCCGGCGCGGCTCCTCCTCCTGGCGCCTGGAGCTCGCCCAGCGCCGCCGCCGCCATGGCCGCGGCCGCGGGGGCTCCTGGTGCGGGCGCGGCTCCTCCTCCTGGCGCGGCCTTCACTGCCTTCATCCCCCACGTGCCGCAAAGACGCCCTCACCGCGCGACCGCTCCCGGGTCGGACCGGGGCGGCCCTCCGCCGGATGGGGCAAAGGGCGTTCCTAGCACCGCCGCCGCCGCTGAAGGTCTCGATGCGGTGGTCGCGCGCCTGAACGCCGCCGCTGCCGCCATGGCCGGCAATCCTCCCTCTTCCGGTGAGGGTTTTTCCGCCGCGGGCGCGGCCGCCGCTGCCGCCCAGTGCGCTGCCGTGACAGGCCGCACCACCTCTCAACAGACAAGGCCGCCTCCGACCTCGCAGCCGCCCTCGTTGCTGCCCGGGCTGCTGCCGAGGCAGGCCAGCCCCGTGTTCATGCGACCGCCATCCCTTGGGCGCCTGCCTATCACGACGCGGTCATCCGCACGATCCGACCGATCCACTCGTCACGGCGGAGCTCACTCGGGTGCCCGGCCGGGTCACTTCCCGTGTCGCCGCCCTCGTCTTCCTCGGGACGCTCTTGCGACCACCCCTCCACGCCTAAGCGGGCGTGGCGCCGGCCGTCGTCGTGGGGCGTGGTGGTGGTCGTGGGAGCACACCGACGCCTCCATGTGCTCCAGGTGCTCCTGCTGAGGGTACACCCTGGCCCTTCTTCTACAACCCGTGGGCCGGGCAGACCCCCATGTGGCCCTACCAGGCTCCCGGTGCTTCAGGCGGTGAGCACCGTCCACCGGCGGCCACCATGTTCACTCCGGTGGCCCCTCTCTCCGTGGCCCTTTCAGGCTCCTGGCGGTGAGCCGGCCACCGCCATGTTCGCTGCTGCTTCTCCAGGCTGTCACCCAGCAGCGCCCCCATGGGCTACACCTCCCGGCGCCTTGCCCGGGCCTGTCGGTTGGGACCCGGCGGCCTTGGCCACCTCTTTCAGCACCATGGCTCCGACACCTCCTGTCGGGCCGGACTGGATCGCCGACTCGGGAGCCACCTACCACACCACTCCCGACCCCGGTATACTCTCCTCCGTTCACCCTCCTTCTTCCTCTCACCCTTCGTCCATCATGGTCGCAAATGGCTCATGCCTTCCCCGTCACGTCGTGGGTGCCGCCGGCGCTCATGGCTCCTTCCGTCTTCCCCGATGTTCTTGTGGCACCTTCTATGGTTCACAACCTTCTCTCTATTCGTCGATTTACCGCCGACAATTCCCTGTTCCGTGGAGTTTGACTCTTCCGGTCTCACCGTCGTGGATTTGGCTTCCCGGTGTCCACCGCCGGTGTGACAAAGACGGGCCCCCCGTACACCCTCCGCTTCCCGGCGTCTCCTTCGCCCTCTTCGCCGGCCCCTTTGTCAGCTGCTTTCGCCACCACTACTTCCTCCACCACTTGGCACCGGCGACTCGGCCATCCCGGGCCGTGACGCCCGATGCGCCTCGCCGTAGTTCCGACATTCGGTGTCCTCGGCTCACGATGAGCATCTCGTGCCATGCGTGTCACCTGGGCCGTCATGTCCGCCTCCCTTTCGCAGTTCCTCCTCCCAGCGGCCCACATCTTTGATCTTGTACATTGCGACCTCGGACCTCTCCCCGTCATCGCATTTCCGGTTACAAGTTCTATCTTGTGATGCTTGATGATTTCTCTCATTACTCCCGGACTTTTCCTCTCCGTGCGAAGTCTCGAGGCTTTCCCCGCGATTCTCCACTTCTTCGCTTGGGTGTCTACACGCTTCGGCCTCACCATCAAGGCCGTCCGGGGCGACAATGGCCGTGAGTTCGATAACTCCGCCTCCCGTGCCTTCTTTCTCTCTCACGGGTTCAACACGCATGTCTTGCCCGTACACCTCTTCCCGAACGGCAAGGCCGAGCGCATGATTCGCACCACCACCGAGACCCTGCGCACCCTCCTGCTTCAGGCGTCCCTCCCTGCGCGCTTCTGGGCTGAGAGCTTGCACACTGCCACCTATCTCCTCAACCGCCTTCCTTCCGCTGCCTGTCCAGCTCCCACGCCACACCACGCTCTTTTCGGTACCCCTCCTCGCACGACCACCTTCGCGTCTTCGGGTGTGCGTGTTACCCTAACACCACAGCCCACCGCTCCCCACAAGCTCGCACCCCGTTCGACTCTCTCGTGTCTTCCTGGTACTCCCCGCATCACAAGGGGTACCGCCGCTACGACCTCTCCTCTCGTCGGGTCCTCATCTCTCGCCATGTGGTGTTTGATGAGTCCGTCTTCCCTTCTCCACCACCACCACCACCACTTCCGCCTCCGAGCTTGACCTCTCCTCTTTATTTTCCACCGACACGGTGGTCGAGCCACCTTTGCGCTTGTCTCCCCGCAGTACTACCGCACCGTGCCCTTCGCCGGGCCGTGCCCACCACCGGCGGCCGGTGCCTCTTCCGACCCTCGCTCCCCCGTTCGACCATGGAGGGGCCGAGCGGGGTGGGGTCCCGAGCCGCCGCTCGGCGCCGCCAGCGCCACCTCGCGCTCGCCCGGCCGGTGCACGTGTACCGCCGCCGCGGGACGGCCGCGGCGACGGCGCGCCGCCGTCGCCGCCGTCCACCGCAGGGGCCCTTCTTCGCCGGGTCACCCGCACCACCGGTGGCGTTCTTCTCCGCCGGCGACACCGACGCGCCGCGGCCTCCGGCCGCCCGTGGAGCCGCCGGTGTACCACCCGCCGCTTCTTCACCGGACCCTCGTCACACTCACCCGATGGTGACGCGACAGCGTCCCGCCCGCAGCCCTCACCGCCACCGCTTGTGAGCCGGGATCTCTCCGGCATCTTCCGTCCGCGAGGCCTTGGCGGACCTCACCGGCGCCGTGCGATGGAAGAGGAGTACGCGGCACTCGCCAACCGTGACCGGGATCCGGTGCCACGTCCGCCCGCTCCAACGTCGTCACCGGCAAGTGGATTTGGACCCACAAGCGCCGGCCGATGGTACTCTTGAGCGGTAGAAGGCTCGGGCCGGGTACTCCGGGTTTCACTCGCCGCCCGGTGTTGACTATGATGAGACTTTCGGGGTCCGGTGGTGAAGCCGGCCACGTCCGCACGGTGCTCCGCCGGCTCTCACCCGCTCCCCGGCGTTGCATCGCTCGGATGTGAAGAATGCTTTCCCGCATGGTCTTCTCACCGAGACAGCGCGATCCTAGCCGCCCGGGCCGGGTTTGTTGACTCCTCTTCTCCCGAGATGGTCCGCCGGCTCAACAGTCTCTCTACGGCCTCAAGCAGGCTCCCGGCGTGGAACCACCGCTTTGCCGCCTTTCGCCGACACCGGGGTTTGTGGAGGCCAAGTCGATACGTCGCCGTTTGTCTACCACCATGGAGCCGAGACTCGCGTACCTATTGCTCTATGTTGATGACATTGTCCTCACGGCCTCCGGTGAGTCACTCCTCCGCCGCATCATCACCTCTCTTCGCAGAGTTTGCTATGAAGGATCCGGGTGTGCTCCACCACTTCCTTGGGGTCACCGTTGAGCCTCACCCCGCGGGCTCCTTCTTCACCACGGCCGGCAAGACACTCGGATATCCTTGAGCGAGCCGGATGACAGACCGCAACCCCCGCTCCACTCCGCCTGACACACAGGCAAGCCGTCGAGGCCGAGGGTCCCCCAAAGGACGATCCCACCGCGCATGAGTCTTGCCGGTGCTCGCAGCACCACCTTCACCCGGCCGGACATCACCTATGGAGTTCAGCACGTGCCTTCATATGCATGATCCGAGGGAGCCCCACCTCACCGCTCTCAAGCGTCTACTCCGCTACCTCCGCGGCACCGTGGACCACGGCTGCTCCTTCACCGGCGGTCCTCCTCCACCGAGATGGTCGTCTACACCGACGCCGACCGGGCCGGCCGTCCGGACACTCGGCGCTCCACCTCCGGCTACGCCGTTCTTCCCGGGCGGCAACCCGGTGTCTTGGTCGTCTAAGCGCCCGAGCAGTGGCCTCCCGCTCCAAGGCCGAGGCGGAGTACCGCGCCGCTGCCAACGGTGTGGCCGAGGTTTCCCGGCTCCGGCAGCCCCCGGCCGAGCTCCATAGCCCCCTTCGCCGGGCCATGCTCGTCTCACCGCGACAACGTCGCTGCGGTCTACCTCTCCACCAACCCCGTGCGCACCGAGGACGAAGCATGTGGAGATCGACCTACACTTCGTCCGTGACCAAAGTTGCCATCGGCGAGGTGCGGGTCCTCCACGTGCCGACCACCTCCTGCCGCCGACATCTTCACCAAGGGCCTCCCGTCGTCGACCTTTACCGATTTTCGCGTCTCCAAATCAACATCACCAAGGTGGCTAGTTGTGGCCGTGGGGGGCTCGTGTGTGTGCTCTTTCTTTATGTTGGTCCAAGCCTGGAACTCCGCCGCGCCGGTAGTTCGACATGGGGAGTGTTGGAGTATATGTGTATCGTGCCCATGAGGCTAGGCCCATGAGGCCCATGTATGCTACACTATATTGCTACCCTTCTAGGGTTAGCCAAAGTAATAGAGAATCCAATTCCAACACCCCCCTACTTTGTGATGTAAAACATCGTAAACAATGGCCCAAAGATCTTTAGCTACTACACAATCAAACAAAGGTGCTTTGAATTGATTCTTTTTCATCACAGAATAAGCAAGTCTCATCTTCCAGTTTCTTTCTCTTAGCTAGATTGTCTCTAGTCAGAGCTTTGTTATGCATCACTAGCCATAGAAAACATTGCACTCTTGGGGGAAATTGTTAGACTCCAAACAGCAGGTATATGAACAGTCTGAATGCCTCTAAAATTAATAATCTTATAAAGAGACATAGAGGTGTAGGTACCAGAGGAAGTAAATTGCCATATCATTTCATCTTCATCATCAGTCAGCTGGATAGAGGAAACTAACTCCACTATCTCAAGCCATTCTTGGTACATCTCTACAGAGACTGTTCTCCTAAATGTACATTTCACATTCACCCCATCCCATAATTCAGCTATTGTTTTTCCCTGCTCATTAACAATTCTATATAGAGGATAAAACAGAACAGCTAAACTGGTAGAACCTAGCCAATTATCCTCCCACAATCTAATCTTTCTTCCATTCCCCACTTTCCACTTGTAACCCATCCTTGCAGCCTGTGCTGCTTTCATGAAGCCCTTAAAGAAGCTAGAGGCACCTATTGTAGAGGAATGGAAGATGTTGGGTTTGTTGGTTCTATATTTGAAGTCAATCAGCTCTTTCCAGAGCTTCTTGTCATCATTTTTGTATCTTTTTAACCAAGAAGCCAGTAAACTAATATTCAAATCCCTCAGGTTAGGTATACCTAAACCTCCATATTCCTTTCTCATAGACACTAGCTCAAAATTGGCCAGGTGATATTTATGACTTTCCTCAGTGTCATTCCAGAGATAGTTACTTAGATGGGTATTCAGCAATTTCAGAGCCCACTTGGGGAATTTTATGAAGGAGAGTAGGTACACAGGTATACTAGCTAAGCAGGTCCTAAGAAGGAGCACTCTGGCTGCTAAAGACAATAATTTCCCTCTCCAACCAGCAATCCTCTTCAACATTTTGTCTACAAGTGGTTGTATGTCATCTCTAGATAACTTCTCAAAATGTAATGGTACTCCTAGGTATTTCAGAGGGAAAGTCCCTAGAGGACAAGAGAACATGTGGGCTAGTCTATGAGCTTCTTGCTGATCTAGATTTAAGGGTACCAACTCACTTTTGTGAAAGTTGACTCTCATTCCTGAGATTTGCTCATACCATAATAAAACACATTTCAAATTCATCAGTACTTTGTCATCGCTTTAGCAAACAGGATAGTGTCATCTACATATTGCGTAGACACTATCCCCCAGGCTTGAAGTTATCTAACAAACCACTAATTAGCCCTTTATCCATAGCCTTGGATAGCATCCTAGTAAAAGCATCACCTACCAAATTAAAAAGGAAAGGGGACAGGGGATCACCCTGTCTCAATCCTTTTCCTGTCTTGAAAAAAGAACAGTCCTCTCCATTCAGAGTTATCCCTAAAGAACCCCCCATAACAATTTGTTTTATCCAACTAATCATTTTGGGACTGAAATTTCTGGTCCTAAGCATTTCAAACAGAAAGTCCCAACTGACCCTGTCATAAGCTTTTTCATAATCCAACTTGAGGACCACTCCTGGTTCCCCAGTTAGGTTAATGCTATGCACTAGTTCATGTGCCACCACTACACTCTCTAGGATATATCTCCCCTTTATGAAAGCTGATTGATTGGGAGCTACAATCCTTTGCATAACTTTGGTTAGTCTAAGAGTTAGGATCTTAGAGAAGATTTTAAAACTGCAGTTCAGTAAGCTAATAGGTCTAAACTGCTTCATGTTTGTTGCTTCCCCTACTTTTGGTATGAGAGTTACTAGAGCATAGTTTAGTCTAGATAGGTTCAGAGAGCCTTTGTGAAAATCTTCAAACATAGCCATTAAGTCATCTTTAACTAACAACCAAAACTTTTGGTAGAATAAGAAAGGTAAACCATCAGGCCCAGGAGCCCCTTCTGCATAACTATCGAACACCGCTTCTTTTACCTCTTCTTCGAAAGGTGTATCTAGTAACTCATTTTCTTCCAAGGAAACCTTATCTCCCTCTTCCCGAAATTTCCCCAAGGCCTACATCTACCACATCTTCTTTTCCAAACAAATTTTTGTAATAGTCTATCAAGTATCTTAATCATGGTTTTCTCGGTCGAAACCATTCCCAAGTGGCCCTTCTAAACACTCAATTCTCTTACTTCTACTTCTTTGATTGGCAATAGCTTGGAAATAGGCAAAAGATTCCTATCTCCTTCTAATAGGTCCCTATCTCTAGATCTCTGCCTTGCCTTTATTTCCTCTAACAGCCAAATATGCTCTAATTCTTTTCCAACTTTTCTGTATTCATTCAGCTCTACAGAGGTGAGTTCTCTCTCTTCTAGTAGTTTTTCAAAGCTGTTAAATCTACTAGCTAGCTCCACTTTGGTTTTATTTAGTGCAGCAACCTCATTTGCAGCCCAGCCTCTTACCATTCTCCTAAACACTCTAACCTTGGTTTGCCACCTATCTATACTATTCATATTTTCACAGGGGGTGTTCCAAGCTTTCTCCACAAAATCTCTAAAGGTACTCTTTTCTAACCACCATTTTTCAAATCTAAATCTTTTTTTGCCAAAATTAACATTGTCTCCAGTATTTAGGAGAAGAGGGTTGTGATCACTAGGTAGCCTATCTAAAGCTTTCACACTAGCCATTGGGAAAATCTTTTCCCACTCAGTAGAGATGAAAACTCTGTCAATCCTAGACAAGGTTGGTGGTTCTTGCAGATTTGTCCAAGTATACTTTTTATTACTTGGGGGTAGCTCTACTAAACCCCACTTTTCTATCCAGCTATTGAAAGCATCAGCCCATCTATGAGAAATGATTCCATTGTTCTTTTCATGTACATATCTAACTAGATTAAAATCACCCCCTATTAGTATTGGGCCTTTCCAGGACTCCATTACCATCTCTAATTCATCTAAAAAGGCTTGCTTATGCTCCTCATATGCAGTACCATATATAACAATTAGCTTCCAAGACAACCCTGTTTTCTTACAACTAAGCATTACACTCACAGAGTATTGTAAAACAGCCCCCACTGTCATCGAAAACAAGTTTGAATTGGCACCTACCAGGATTCCTCCTGCTGTGCCTTTTGCTTCTAAATGATGCCAAGTAAAAGGTGTATTATTGGATAATGATCTAAGCAAACCATCAGATAAAAAATTCTTCTTAGTTTCCATTATACCAACAAAATCTAGACTATGTTCTATTATTCTACTTCTCGGAGCAGGTATCCTATCAATCTTTCCTAGCCCTCTAATATTCCAAAACATGCCTTTCATTTTCTAACTTTCTTGGTTTTTTTCCTAGGACCTACAAGGTAGACCAACCTTCTTCCTGGTCAGCCTTGTGCTCCTCATGATTTCCATCATGGGTGCTTGGGGGATTGCTACTACTAGCCTGCTCATTTTCTCCAACCACAGACTCAACATTATTAAACTTGCAAGTATCAGCACAAATCCTCAGACCATTAGCATTCCTGCTATTGTCTAAGTGCAACATAGTATCTAAAACAGGATTGCCATCCTTAGTAACTAAATCTAAATTCTTAGCAACAGAATTAAGTAACTCCTTAGAAATAGCCGTAGATTTCATACCCGTATTGTCTTCTAGATTCCATTTTCTTTTGCTTCTTGAGCTTTATCCAAGACCTTTTTCCCATCATTTTGAGTCCTCAAGCTCTTCCCCGGTCCGGGGGTATTGGGCCCCATTGATTCTTCCTCTCGGCTTTCTTGCCCTCTTGAGTCTCTTTCTTCCTCTCGCATCTTTTCAACATCCTCTCTTGTAGGTTGTGAATGTACTTGGTCATCAACATCTATTGCAGACTTTATCTCAGGTTGTTGCATCTTGTAACTCTTATCACCCACAAGCTCATCCTCTCCTATCTGTTGTACCTCTGCAGCCAGTGCATTGTTCTCTTGTTCTTGCAAAATCTGGTTTAGCCGATTCCTTAGCTCTCCCTTATCTCCCTCAGCTATGTCAAACACCCACTCATCAGGAAGCTGGCAAATTTCATCATCCTCTTGGTTGGTTGGTTCCAAAGTTTCTTCATCTGCCATTGATTCCTCATCATCATCATCTAAATCCATTCCCCTGAACATGTTAGCACATTCCATAGTTTCCAGCAAGCAGCTTGAAGTCCCTTCACCAAACTGTAGCACTCTTCTCACAGACCCCCCGTTGTTCTGCCCAGCTGAAATCCCCTGTTGGGTATCACCTCCTTTAGAGCCAGTTCCTCCCAGCTCCCTCTGATCCTTACTCTTCCCCCCACCAGTTTCAGGATTAGTATCATCCTTTTTCTCTTCTTCCTTGTTCTCTCCTCCATCTCCACCTGGATAACCATCTTCAAATGGTGCATCAACAGCTTCAATTCCTTCAGGATCAAATAGGATTAGGTGTACTTTATCCTTGAACACATAGAGTCTCTCATTGGGGATTTTTGAAGGGTCTTTGCATTGGATTTTAACTCTGACTGAGCTGAAAAAACTGTCAAATAGCAGTTGCCAGTCCACTGCTACCATTCTGCCAATTCCAGAGGCCACCTCAGCCATTGATCTCCAGTCCACCCATTTTGGTGGAATCCCATAGATCATCACCCAAATTTCAGCTAAGCTGCCATTGGGTTCAATTTCCCCATCCCAGACATTTAATGAGCAAGATACCCCTGTCCTAAGATTGAAGGTGGTGTTTTTTCCAATGACAATTCTGTCAACTCTTCTGTCTGGTGGGAATCTCACAATATAAGTGTATTCCTCAGTTTTCTTCAAGTGCCAGCTCCAATTCTCATCAAACAATCTCTTGAGATCCTCAACTATTTCCTGTTCACTAATCTCTCCACTCTCAATGTATAGAATGCCAAAGTTATCTAGGCCTGCCCAATGCTGGAATCTTCCTTCTTGCTCCTCCACATCAACATAGTAGAACCCCAATCCTTTGTTGAGACTGCCAAAGTACTGAGCAGTTTGAGCTGGCTTCTTCCACATGGGACATGCTTCCACTACATGATCAGTGCTCTGGCAAATGAAGCATACTTTAGGTCTGCTACAGCTTGAACTTACATGACCAGCTTTACCACACTTGAAGCAAATTGCATGAATCTGTCCCTCAGGAGCTTTCTGATTCTTGCTTCCCTCCCCCTCTACTTTCTGATCACCAAGAGCAGTAGCTTTCCCTCCAGTAACTGCTGTCCCAGAAGCACTTGCAGCTTGTTCATCCCCCTTACTCACTGCACCTCCTCCAGTCACCCCAGCAGCACTCACACCTGTCTGTCCAGCTTGAGTTTGATTCTGCAGTTGATTAGGTCTTGCTTGATTCGGCTGAATACGCCCTCTTCCTCTCTGAGATCCACCACCTCTAGGTCTTGGGTTGTCATACTGAGGCCCAAAACCTTGATTGCCTTGCGGACCAGGTTGATGAGGATAGAAGCCATACGGAGGTGGAGGTGGCTGACCATAGAATTGTGGAGGTGGAGGCATGTACTGGTTCCAACCTCCTTGCCATGCAGCCCAATCATCTCCCTGGAACCTCGGACCTCTCCCTCTTCCTCGATTCGCCATGGAATCTTTCACCACCTGCGCAAAGCTCCTCCTCTGATTACTACCCCAAGCCAAGGACGACGGATTTACCTTGATTGGCGAATCAGTCCAGAAATCTCCTTCTCCAACTGGGTAGCAATCTTCAGGCTTGAAAGAATTTGTCCCTCTCAGATCTTTCCGAACCCACACCAATTTCTCCCCTGGTTTCGCCCTAACCCTAGCCTCCGCGGCGCTCGGGTTGGGGAAGGAACTGGGGATGTACCAGAGTTGCCCCCAGAAGTCCTGGATCTCATCCTCTGCTTCAACCGGGTTGCAGAGCGCGGGTTTCCCACCCGTAAACCCTCGACTTCGCCACCCGCAAGGGTTTGATACTTGCCTCTCCCTTGCTGCGCCACGTCTCTCCCTCGGCTTGGAGAGGCTGTTCTTCGGGGCCCGTGGTGCGCGCTCCCGCTCTCCACGTCCCGGCACCCCTCGCTCTCGGATGGGTGAGTCCGGCAGGGCCCTTGAAAAACGCGCAACGGCGTGGTCTCGAAAAAAAAAGAGGAATTGGGTCGTCTTCTGGTGGTCCAGCACCTAACATCTCCTGTTGAATTAGTGTTTTGGCTTGGTAGATGTGTGGCCAAGTATGTGTGTGACCATTGATTTGTTCAGCATGTGCTGCTGTGTTGACCAAGATATGGTAGTTGACAGCATGATCGGCCAGTCAAGCATCCAAAGCAAGCTCGTTGCTGGTTCCACGAAGTTGCGTCTTTAAGTATGCCGTATAAGCTGGGCCAAACTTTTCTTTTTACAAGACCTATACACCGCTGCTGGACTCGCAAACTTTAACTGTCATAATATCATATAGTAGCACCTGTCTCAACACAAATTGTGTGTTGTGCATACATATTTTGGCTTCCATATTCTGTGATCCTATCTTCTCTTTCCACCGTCCCACGAGCCATGCTATAATCCAGAGATGAATTCCATATTCACCTAAACTAATGCAAGCAAAGCACATCACATCACAAGATGACTATGGAGAGTTCCTTGTGTACCCTCCAGTTCCTTCCTCTCTTCCTACTCATCCTCCTACCAGTCGTCACCAAAAGCACCACATTCAGCATCACCAACCGATGCTCCTACACCATATGGCCCGCCGCTGTGCCAGGCGGCGGCATACAACTCCACCCAGGAGAGTGGTGGACCCTCAACGTGCCAGATGGCACAACCGGGCGCGTATGGGCACGCACGGCCTGCTCATTCAACGGTGCTGGTAATGGCAAGTGTGAGACAGGGGACTGCGGTGGCGTCCTTGCTTGCACTGACTACGGCCAATGGACAGGGAGGGGAAGGGTGCAGTAAGGGGCCACACTGTGCAGCCAACATCACATCACAATGCCCAAGTGAGCTCAAGGCGCCAGGGGGATGCAACAACGCATGCACGGTGTTAAAGCAGGACATCTACTGCTGCACCGGGAACAACAGCACTTCTTGTGGACCAACCAACTATTCTAAGGTTTTCAAGAGAATTTGCCCAGATGCGTACAGCTACCCAAAGGATGATGCCACCAGCACATTCACTTGTCCAGCAGAAACCAACTATATGGTTGTCTTCTGCCCCCCAATCAACATATCAGCTTTGGCTTTGCCACCAGATGCAAAGCCACCTGCTCCTGTTGCTACTCAGCCACCAGCTGCAAATCCGACTGCACCTATTCCTACCGAGAGAATACAAAAGCATTCCTCGTCCTTTGCAAGAACAAGAGTTTTTGCTGTGATTCTAGGTTCAGTAGGCAGTTTGATTGTACTTGCTGTATTCATCACGTTCCTTGCATATAAACTAAGGACACGGCAACACCAGGAGATGGAGGAAGCAGATGAAGAGTTTGGGGAACTACTAGGAACGCCGACCAGGTTCACATTTCAGCAGCTACATGAGGCAACCAATCAGTTCAGAGATAAACTTGGGGAAGGGGGATTTGGGTCTGTTTTTGAAGGGCAATACGGAGAGGAAAGAATCGCAGTTAAACGTTTGGATGGAGCTGGTCAGGGAAAGAGAGAATTTTTAGTAGAGGTTGACACAATCGGCAACATTCATCATATCAATCTGGTGAGGCTGATTGGATTTTGTGCAGAGAAATCACATAGGCTTTTGGTCTATGAGTATATGCCCAAAGGGTCCTTGGACAAGTGGATCCATAATCGACATGAGAATGATGCTCTTACTCGGATTGGCAAACAAGACGCAAGATTATTACTCACATAGCTAAAGGCCTGTCTTATCTTCATGAGGAGTGCATGAAGAGGATTGCCCATCTAGACGTCAAACCCCAAAATATTCTCTTAGATGAAAACTTCAAGGACAAGTGGATCCATAATCGACATGAGAATGATGCTCTTCTGGATTGGCAAACAAGACGCAAGATTATTACTCACATAGCTAAAGGCCTGTCTTATCTTCATGAGGAGTGCATGAAGAGGATTGCCCATCTAGACGTCAAACCCCAAAATATTCTCTTAGATGAAAACTTCAATGCCAAACTTTCAGATTTTGGATTATGCAAGCTCATTGATCGGGATAAGAGCCAAGTGATCACAAGAATGAGAGGCACACCTGGATATTTAGCTCCTGAGTGGTTGACATCGCAAATCACAGAAAAGGCTGATGTTTATAGCTTTGGAGTTGTGGTCATGGAAATCATCAGTGGTAGAAAGAACCTTGACACTTCAAAATCCGAAGAGAGCATCCATCTTATTACTTTACTGGAAAACAAAGGTGAAGGGTGATCAGTTAGCAGATTTGATTGACAAGAAGAATGCTGACATGCAAGCACACAAGCAAGATGTAATTCAGGTGATGCAGCTAGCAATGTGGTATTTGCAGATCGATTGCAAAAGAAGGCCTCAAATGTCTGAGGTGGTCAAAGTCCTGGAAGGTAGCATGGATGCAGAAACCAACATTGATCATAGTTTCGTCACTACAAGTGCAGCAAGGTTTGGTATTGCACAAAATATAGGTTCCTCGAGCTCAGCACAGGCCTCAGATTTATCTGGACCCAGGTGAAAAGAAATAATTGTGTGTAGTTAGTAGCCTAGATTTATGCAGGAGGTATGCACTGCTCGGAAAAGCCATACTTTCTGTATTTTGATTTTCATGTTACAGCAATCTGAAGGCCCTACATATGTATTGCATTGGTTTTACTTGCAGAATATGACAGTATTGCAAAGATACTTTGGTGTAAACCAGATCAAGAACTCACTATCAATTCAACATTGTTTTGTTTGGTTTCCCAATGTAAAGCAAATCTGTTTCAATCAAGTGCTTGAAGTTTCTTAAAATCAATTGCACATTTCAGAATGCTATCATTCACATGCTTAATGCAAATTGGGAGCTGAGGGGATTCAGGTTCCCAATCTCCAGTCTGCCGAAGTAAGAAAAAGGTACATTTAACCGCATCATTTTGCATAGTCCCTAAAATTCTCTCTGAAAATCGCTGGCATCATTAAGCCAGGCGTATATTAAAAGAGGAGGCATAGTCCCTAAAGTATTTGCACCCAATAGATTATTTACTCGACTTAGCTTTCTTGTCTTAACCGTGTACTCCTAATGCTTTGACCAAGATTTATTTTTATTTTTATGGGGTTTATATCCTTTCACCAAGATATAACACGTTTCTGACACAAACTCACAGTTCAGTAGTGCAGAAGTCGCTGCTCACTCTGTATTGCAGTTTTTGAGATTCAACTCCAATTACGAACCATGACTGGGGCTACTTATCCCTGACGCATTACTCCTGCACCACTGCACAATCAGTTTGTTATGATTATCACCTCTTTGCTTAAGTCATGCAGAGTGAGTAATAAGAGATAATCACCTCAACCAGTACAGAACCCTCCAGCGCCGCCGCCAAGGCATAGTGGGGCTCGTGGGCGAAGCTCTTGAGCAGACAGTCCAGATCGCCACAATCGCTGCCGCAGCCGGAGCACCGGCACTGCCGGGACGCATGTGCGGGTGGACTGGCGGAGCCGAGGAGGCAGGGCAATGGTTTCCGTGCAGCATTCCGCCGTGGATTGGGTTCCGTGGCTAGGTGTGTGTGATGCAGGGGAGCTGCGGAGCGGGGCTCGCGCCGTCGCGCGAGGTCAGACCGCCGCCGCGCCATCGCCGCGGCCGGGAAGCTTGTGCTGTGTGCAAGGGGAATGCGTCTAGCTAGAGTTATGGGCCGAACCAGGCCCATGGGCCACGGGGTGGCATTTCCTTAGCGCTCTCCACCACCAGCCCACCAGCGGCGGCGTCGCGCCGCCGCCGCCGTCGCCGAAGTAGCCGCAACCCGCCGCCGCCGTGCGCTTGGTCCGCATCTTTCCGTGCCTTGCCATCTTGGTACCGCACCACCGCTTGCCGCTGATTGTGGCCTCAGAACAACCTAGCAAGCCATACACACTAGACTTGGCCGCCGGTGATATTGCCCGGCCAGCGTAATGCCCTTGTCCAATGTCCTTGTGACCGCCTCCCAAATGGCGAGCAGGCACGGTCCTTTTCGCCGCCGCCCTCTGCTCCGGCGAGGGCCTCCTGCGGCAGTTCACAATGCTGCCCAGTTCGGCCTCCTACCTGGAGCTGGAAGCCAGGAAGGTAAATCCTCTCCTTTGCTTTTCTCTGTTTAGAACAATTGTTGTCAAATTCATGCCAACACATCCCTTGTGCAAACAGAGAAGGGCAAGGAGAACATTTTACTGAAATGTGAAACTACTAGTAGCACAGTGCAGAGATATGGAAAGGTGGAGAGAAATGATATCAACACATTTTAGGTAACCACAGTCGAAGAATCGAAACGCTAAATCCAAACTCAAGTTTGATGCAATATGTTGCTAATTAATTGTATTACATGGTGAACACTGACAACTCATGTCTTAGGTGGCTAATACACTGGAATATAAAAATGCATGACATACTACTAGTGATATGCATCAACATGTGTGCAACCATAGCTCCCAAATATATTTACGACATAGGATGGCTTAAAGACGACACAAACGGCCTAGGTGGTATCTGCAGATTCTGCAACCTTCCAGTTAACATGTTTACCACCTTTGTCATCGATGGCCGGTTATTGGGATTCCATTGAATGCACCAAAGTGCCACAATGGCCAGCTGCCTCACAATTTCTGTTTCCTCCTCTGTTATTTCACTGTTCGGCACCAGGTCCTGCCCAGTGCTTACTTTGTCATGGATCCACTCTGGGAAGTATACCTCATCTTGGTTATCAATACTTGGATCTGAGTTCCTCTTTCCACTCACCATCTCTAGCACCAGCATGCCAAAACTATAAACGTCTGACTTGTATGATATCGCCCCAAAATTTGGCGAGTATATTTCAGGTGCAATGTAGCCCATTGTGCCCCTTGCTTTGGTCAATGTAACAATGCTTTGGTCCCTT
The DNA here is from genome assembly GCA_018135685.1 of Themeda triandra. NCBI lineage: Eukaryota > Viridiplantae > Streptophyta > Magnoliopsida > Poales > Poaceae > Themeda > Themeda triandra. Next base: position 57,253 of record JAENPR010002011.1, on the reverse strand, counting down.
GCACATTGCTTTGCAAGGCCGAAGTCTGAAATCTTAGGATTGAAGCTGTAGTCTAGTAAAATATTGTGAGGCTTAATGTCAAAATGGAGGATGCGCTGATTGCATCCTTGATGTAAGTATTCCATTCCTCGGGCAATGCCCAAAGCAATAGATAGCATTTTGTTTGGTATTAGAAGTCTTTGAGAAGGATTAGAATCACATGGGAATATGTACTTCTCTAGTGACTCCTTTGGCATGAACTCATAAATAAGAGCTCTTCTTGTGCCTTCTGAGCAAAAGCCCAACAGGCGCACAATGTTTGCATGATGGATTCTCCCAATGGTTGCGACTTCATTAATGAAATCTTCACCCTCTCCTGTAGAGTTCTCTAGCATCTTAATGGCCACTGGCACTCCATTTGGCAGCTGACCTCTGTATACACTTCCATACCCACCTTGGCCTAATTTTTCTTTAAACCGTCTTGCTATCTTCTTAACTTCAGCAAAAGTGTACCTTGTGGGTTTTGATGTTCCATATGTCTGGAGAAACATTTCAACCTTTAAATGTATCTCTTCATTATACTTAGATTTTAGCGAAAGATAAAGCACTGCTGCCACCAGTATAGAAAGAACTATAAAACTGACTACCGATGATGTTGCTGCATAGAAAAACAGAGGAAAAGAATTAAATGCATTTTTGTTGATATGAAGACAGTACATAGTGTTGAAACGGGCATAAGATAATGTAAAGAGTAGCCAGGAACAGAGATATATGAGTGACTGATAGCATTATTTCTGTGTCTGCTTTTTGTATGAAAGGAAAGCTGTTGGCAGCCCTACCTGCAATGACCTTGAGGCGTGAACCTGCAAATCCCAAAGAACAAAATCGGATATTAGTCAAGGTTTAATAAACAAAAAAATAACACCTTGTAAAACATTATGAATGAATACTGTTACATAGGTGCTGCAATAGTTCGCCCCAGTGGGGTATGATACAATATTTGAGGGGTTTTTTTTATCTCGAGCATGCAGGAGAGCTGCCTATCATTAATTCATTATATTAAGAGAAGAAAAGGATAAGGGGATTGGCCCCGTACAAAAATCCACTCACTCATGCCTCACATCTTGCAGCGAATTACACACACACCTTGTTTACATAGACAACCTGACCATGACATAGATCCAATATTTGAGGAATACCTGAACTTTAGTTATGTAAAACATATGTGGTCCTCTGTTTAAAATATGTAAAATCCATTTGTGCAGACCACTTCATCTAAAATTTAACCACGTAGACAAACTAATATATCAAAGTTTGTGGATGAGAGCCCTCATTGTGCTCACTGAATCTAGCAGCAAATGGCTTCTAGTAACGTTTTCAAGTAATTTTGACATCAATTATGACAAAAATTTTAATATGACATTGCGTTGCTGTTTGAACATGAGTTGGATGTGAATTAAAAGCTATGACTTTGAAAGTATAAAATTAAATTTATTTGGACCACTGAATACTTTAACAGTATGGAGTGCCTACACTTCTATGAAATTCTATCCAGTCAGAAATGATACCTTTCTTGGAGCGAGGCATGCAGAATGGTTTATTCCTTCGAGAGCTGAACGCGCAGCTCTGCTTCTGACTTTCACAGTCCACGCAAATTTTGGCAATGGTAGAACTAGGACTAAAGCTGTCCAATGGATTCCAACTGATTTTGATCCCAGAAAAATGAATTGTTGCTTCTGCCCTTTGTTTGAATGATGAGCTATCATCGTGTGGTTTCAGTATGGGTACCACACTATTTGAGAGGGTCTCACAGTATACCGGAATAAGGGAGATGGATAGATCAGCACTAACCAAATATGTGAAGCTGTCTGTGTTGCTAAGGCAGGGGATCGGGCCGGCAATAAGATCGGCAGCAGGTATTTCAATAGTATAGCTACCGCCGATATCACTGTACGATCCAAGCATAGCACCACCACTTGGTGTGAACTCCCTTGAACAGTTGACTAACCTTCCAGATTCGTATGAGGTCATATAGCATGTGTCATAGACATGAGCTGGTACACTTAGCTCCTGGAACGGGCAAGCAGAGTATTGCTGCCCTACAAATGGGACGACCGTCATCAGGGCATGCTTGTAATCCAAGGTGGTTACTTTTAATGGACCGAGATTTGGGTGCTGTAGGATGGTGTCTTGGCCAGAGCATGCTAGCTTGGTGCATGTTGTGCTGCCACATGACGGCGATGAATTCCTGGATTCGATCCACAGGGGAAACCGGATCTCTGGGCCATCGTCGCTGCACGGGGAGGGTTTACAATGGTTGAAGAAATCTCTGTCATCCCAAGTAGCCGCGATACTGGTGCCACGGTGGAGAAGGCTGAGCACAAGGGATGCGGTGATAAGGAATCTACTCATCTCTACTGGGACAAAGGTCGGCAGGTCGCCACTAGGCAAGCAAGGTACTCTTGGACAAGGCTCGCTACTAGGCAACTCGAACGAAGGGACCGCGACTAGGCAACTCGAACGAAGGGACCGCGGGACTCTATTTATTAATGAACAAGAGGCTGTTAATTTTCGAAACAATAGGTTCAATAAAATTGTACAGTTTTTTAGTATAATAAAGTTCTCTTCGATAATCGTCTGTTTTTTCCCCTGTTATCTTTGCTGAAAATATGTTAATTTTAACAATTTTTGTGCTGACTCTTGGTTAATTTCAGTTGATAGCGTTTCATCTCCCAGAATTTATATATATATTGATAATAATATCTCAGATAAAGAAAAGTGCCAGAATTCAGATTTGAACTACGATTTTAGTCCAATACATTGCCGTGTTGAACTAAGATTTTAGTCCAATACACTGCCGTGTTCTTGTGGACATGGAGCAACATCTCTATCATTGTCAGTAGTAATTGGACCGGACCACTGTAAATAAAATACATAAGAATCTTGACTGGACTAGTCTCCAACGCTGACTGATGACTAGTACAAAGATACAATTCTCATTTTTCGAGTAGTCAAAATAATTTGAAGTTTGACTAAAATTATATAAAGAAATACTATTATTCATAATACAAAATAAATATTACTAATTAATTATGAAATATATTTTGGTAGTAAATCAAATTGAAGCATAAATCTTACTATTGATCTATGAAACTCTTTCTATCTCCCTTCAGATTGAACTAAGATTTATGCTTAAAGAAAAGATCAGGAAGGATCCCAGACGACTTCCAGGCGGTCTTTTTCTTCTTTTTTCCAGAAGAGTTTTCCTTAAAAGACAGTCATTGGCCAAAGGAATTGTATATAGTGACAGACTGACAGCAGAGAACAGAAAACAGCAGCAGCAGAACAAAAGCAAACCAGTAGAACCTTTCCTTCTGTCCATGGCGATTTTTGGTAAGCGTCATAGCTCTTCCATCTTTCAAGCCGCTACTGCTGTATTTTGTGTGCTTGCAGTTCTTGTAGCAAACGTTGAGGGGAGACATCACAAGCAGAGTGATTGTCCTCATTTCTCCTGCGGTGGTCTTACAAACGTATCTTGGCCTTTTCGTCAGCAAGATGATCCAGATTGGTGTGGTGTTAAATCGTACGAGCTGGCTTGTACTGATACAAAGGCTACGATTCAGATCAACGGATGGACATACTATGTTGTCGACATCGACTATATGACGGGTCCTTCTTCCTTTTTTGAGGAAATGGGTTCGTCTTCCTTATTGGTGGTAGATGCAAGCTTGGACATGCATACCAGCTGCCCAGTTCTTCGTTCGGATCATCTTCCATTTACATATGGTCTGCTAGCGTCGGATAGCATCGAGCTGTCCCCTACATATGATGTTACATGGGCAAGCATTTTGAACTGTTCGCAGGAGATATGGAACGATACGTACAGATCAGTAGCTTGCCTGAAGCCAAGCAATCCTTTCGTTTATTATGTGCTCACTCTAGGGCGGCCTCTTTCGGTCGGAGAACTTGCAGCTTCTTGTAGATTCTTGAGCATGATTCCTCTAGGTGGTTATTTGGCTCAGACGACGCCAGCCAATGCAACCTTTGAAGATGTCATGATGTTCATGAGGAATGGATTTGCTGTTAATTTTCCGTTTCCTATATCTCGTTTAAATAAATGGCAGCAAGTAATCGACTACATAAAGGGGCAGATGAGGTAAGCTTCGGATTCTATTGAGTTTATTAATTCTATCCTTATAGTATGTATATACTGCTTCCCATTTTTAATCCATTTCTGTTCTTTATCTTGGACTCTTGGTGTTGCAGGAATTGCGAGGAAAGAGAAACTTTGCTCTGATTAAATTCATTATTGCGTTTGACTATAATAATTTGAGATACATGTTTTATCGCTACTACGGAGAAAAGTTCCCTTATAATCAAGTTTCACGGACCTTGTGGTGTGGGCCATTGATTCCTGGTACTTCAAGAGCTCAACACATTATTAATACAAATTTAGCATTTTTTTCATAATGATACCTACTCTCTCTGAATTATAGCTCACTTTTTTAACTTAGATCAAGTTTTCTTAAAGATATATTAATATATCTATTAGTTCAAATGAATGCACTGCTAAATATTTTTAATAGAAAATTCAACAAAAACTTAACATTTTAGATGTTGATGTGTATTTTTATTAACTTTTTTTATGAAACATGAGGGGTGTAAGACCCTACTGAAACTTTATTGAAAATTCGAAGTTACAGAGACTTGGCTTAGAACAAAACTAAAGTGAACTATAATTTAAAACAGAGGGAGTATGCATTATGATATTCAAACTACAAACCATATGAACTTTTTGTGCACACAGTAATATGCAGGTTTGTGTTGGCGCCCTTGGTGGTGTTGATCTTTCTTGCACAGAAGTACTGGAAAGCAAGAATAACAATCGATGCGGTTGAGAAGTTTCTCCGAATGCAACTAATGCTTGGTCCAACCAGATATGCCTACACAGACATCATTGCAATCACGAGCCATTTCAGAGACAAGCTTGGCCAAGGAGGCTATGGTTCTGTGTACAAGGGCGTGCTACTTCCAGGTGATGTACATGTGGCTGTCAAGCTGCTAGGAAACTCCAACTGCAACGGAGAGGACTTCATCAGCGAGGTTTCCACCATTGGTCGGATTCACCACGTCAATGTGGTGCGTCTTGTGGGGTTTTGCTCAGAGGAAACGAGGAGAGCGCTTGTCTATGAGTACATGCCCAATGGTTCTCTCGACAAGTACATTTTCTCACCAGAAAAGAGTTTCTCATGGGACAAACTCAATGAGATCGCTTTGGGCGTCGCCAGGGGAATCAACTACCTGCATCAAGGTTGTGACATGCAGATTGTGCACTTCGACATTAAACCGTACAACATCCTTCTTGATAGCAACTTCATTCCAAAAGTTGCTGATTTTGGGCTCGCCAAATTGTGCCCAAGGGATAACAGTTCTCTTCCAATGAGTGCAATGCGGGGCACAATAGGGTACATAGCTCCTGAGATGATATCTCGTTGCTTTGGCACAATATCTAGCAAATCAGATGTGTACAGCTTTGGGATGCTACTATTGGAGATGGTGAGTGGGCGTAGAAACGCGGATCCACAAGCAGGAAGCTCAAGTCATGCATACTACCCATCGTGGGTGTATAGTCATCTAAACCGGCAAGAAGCGGGCGAGATTAGTGATGCTGTTCATATGCACGAGTTGGAGAAGAAGCTATGCATTGTTGGGCTCTGGTGCATCCAAATGAGGTCTCATGATAGGCCGACGATGAGTGAGGTCATAGAGATGCTTGAAGCTGGGATCGATGGAATGAAAATGCCTCCGAGGCCCTTCTTTTGCGATGATGAGCAGGTTCCTGGGGTTGGTTCTTACTATGTATCATCCGAAATGACAGCAATATCTGAGGAGGAGGAGGAGGATTAAATAATAATGTTCTAGCTTATGTCAAGCAGCTAATAGATGCATGCACTACCAATTGTTTAGTTATGTACTATGCAATTAGGATACATAAATGTTGTTTTCCTTTAAGGAGATACATAATATATTCCTGCAACGATTTGTATGTGTTGTATTCTTGATAAGACTAAGAAGTCGTTCCTTGTATCTTCTCTTTTTTTTTTTCAACACAATCGTTGTATCTTCTTCCCCTTCTTTTGAAATGTTCAGAGATGGTCCAACAGCAAATCCAGATACAGATCAGAGCAGAGGAGGGCAACAACTGTTACCTGATCATATTTACTATCCCCTCTATTTTAAATTGTAAACTGTTATACCTTTTCTTGTATCTACACATAATATATATCTATATACATAGCAAAAACCATGTAAAAAGGTAGAACAACTTACAATTTTGGAACGGCGGGAGTACCTTTTTTTAAAAGGAGCGGTGGGAGTACTTATTTGGTTGATAGGCAGTACAAAATTCAAAGCGATTGTTCAGAGATTTTCAAGTGCGGGTTTGCGGTACAAACATCAATCGCAGCCTCACAGGAATGATAGTTAGGCTTGCAGGGTAGAAAAATAGTGAATCACATCATATGTTGCCATGACGCCATGGCAGGTTCAAACAACTCAACACAAGCTAGGGAGTTGTTGCCGGTGTTACCGAGTCAAGCAATACTAGTTAGCTATGAACTATCTTCAAGGTTTAGTCGACATGATAGGATTGATATAGTTGTCTTGGGAAATAATACTTCTGGTCTTCATCTTCTGCTAGCGCTTGTCACTATGAACTATCTTCAAGGTTTAGTCTCTTGGACAGTCCATCGCTCCGAATAAGTACTCCCGCCGTTCCTGTCAATTTGTCTCATCAGTAACCAGATTCTTTTGGACCGCTAGCACACCAGTACACGAGGCAGTCAACCATGTCAGCTTCATGGGAATTGATGTCAGACAAAGTTATGGAGGAGACAGAAAAAAAAAAAGGAGCAGAATAGTCTAACAAATAGGACTCGTTTGCCAAAATGGACTTTTCCAACTTCTACAGCCTACACCATAGCAGAAGTGGAAAATTGCAACATAGGCATCCATGATAGCCACAACATCAAATCCTTAGAGGAGCTTAAAGCAAATAGCTCTGGTTTATACCAAGAAGACTGCTCAGTTCTTGGTCTAATTTCATCACCTTCACATGGATTTGCCTAATTTTTTTCTTGCAGTCATGCTGCTTTCTCTTCTGAACCACCGATCCTTTGTGACAACTGCACGGTATGATGATGGTGATGACTTATGAAGACTTGTCCAGGATGGTCATTAGGGCTCAGTCAAATGTTTAGTATCAAGTTTAGTGGGGCACATTATTCCTATCGGGGTGGTTATTTTTCAATATGCAGACGATACCATCCTCTGCCTCAAACATGATTTTGAGGGGGCTAGAAATATGAAAATCTTACTCTACATGTTTGAAATGCTTGTTGGGTTGAAAATCAACTTTAGCAAAAGTGAGATTCTAATGGTTAATGATAAAGAGGGTTGGGGACATCAATATGCTGAAATTTTTAATTGCTAAGTAGGTTCATTCCCTGTTAAGTACTTGGGTGTTCCTATCAGTCCCAGTAGGTACATGTTGGGTGTGTTTGGTTGGGTGCACAACCCCAGCCAGGCTCCCCTGGGGCCAAAAAATGCTTGTTTGGTTGCCTGTATGGGCCATTTATGCAGCACAAGTGAATGCAACCGTACCAGGTTAGGCTGCATAGGGTGGGAAGCCCAAATCGGCCGTTCCCACCGATGCTGCATTGCGCCAGCCCAGGTGGAGCGCAAGGTGGTGGGTCCCGCTGGCTTAGCTTGGCCACCATATAAAAGCCGAGAGTCACCGCCCGCTAGGGTTTGCTCCGGTCACTGTTCACACCGCTCTTCCCGTTCCCTTGCGCCGCCACCTCTCTCTCGAGTTGTCCCGCTCCCTCCGCCGCCCTCCTCCCTCGCAGCCACCTCCTCCCGCCGGCGGCGAGCCTCGTTCGCCGCCCCTCGCTGGTAAGGCTGATCCGCCTGTGGGTATCACCGCTCAATCTCCTCTCTTTTCCCCCCATTTTCTTGCGATTTTGTTGGTTGTGGCTCGTATCTGTCGATTCTTTCGCTGAGCTTATGGTAATGGTCTATGATGGTGTCGGATCTGGGTGGCGCACCCGTTGGTGTCACAGCCGGTCCTTGATTTGGGTTAGGGTTCGAGTCATACTGCTTGTAGTCCATCTAATTGGTCGAGCGATCCTTAGTTTGCTAGGAAATGTTGTTGAAATCACTCCTTTTCATCGGATCTGGGTGGCGCACCTTGTTGTGACCTAGCCGATCCATCGTTTGTAGCTTGTCCTGTGGCTAATTGTTGTTCCCTTTCATGTTTAGTGGTATGGATCCAAGTGCTTAGGCGCCGGCGGCTCATCCGTAGGGGTGCGGCTTTGGTTGCCGTGATCGGTGCACGGGTCTTGATGAGGTTTAGGCGAAGGATGAACTCTAGGGTTGGCATTTCCTACGGTCCTATGCTTGCCGGAGACAGAGCAAGGACTGACAACCTGATGTTCATCTACCAGTCTACTGATCGCCGATTTGTGGAGCTGCTAAGGATGAGGAGAGCCCCATTTTTCCAGCTTGCTGACTTGTTTCGCAACCGAGCTCTACTCAGGGACAACATCCACACTAACATTGAAGAACAACTTGCAATGTTCCTCCTAGTTGTTGGCCATAACCGAGATTCGGTCCTCACCCCCATCTTTAGGCGTTCATTAGAGACCATCGCGGTATTTTCATGAAGTACTATTTGCAGTTGGGGAATTGAGGAATGAGATGATTGTACCTCCATCCCCCGCTGTCCACCCAAAGATCCAGAACAATGCGAGGCAATGGTACCCCTTCTTCAAGGTTGGAGTCCTTCATTGCACAAGTAGTTTTAATTATCGCTTTAGGATGGCCTTGATCATTGCTTTGTGCTTCTATAGGATTGTCTTGTTGCTATTGATGGGACTCACATTGAAGCTAGAGTTCCGTAGGCACAAAGCCAGCTTTCATGGGCGGGAAGCCATATACAACACGTAAATGTTCTTGCGGCGAGTTGATTGGGACCTAAGATTCACTTATGTATTGGCCGGGCCGGGAAGGTTCTCCGCTCATGATGCCCGTATTCTTGCTGATGCCTTGGCTAGGAATGATGGGCTTAGGTTTCCACAAGGTAATAGCTTTTAGATGCATCTTTGACTTAGGTTGCCATTAGGTGTCCTGTCCTTTTCTAATTCCTCTTCCTTTATAGGCAAGTTTTGTCTTGTGGATGCTGGCTATGCAGTCAGACCTGGTTTCCTTCCACCATATAGAGGTACAAGGTATCACCTCAAGGAGTTTGGTGTTAGGAGGCCAGAAAATCCTAGAGAACTCTTCAACTTGAGGCATTCTTCCTTGAGGACCTCCATTGAGAGGGGATTTGGGGCACTGAAGGGTAGGTTCAGGATCTTGGATACCGAGCCATTCCATCCATACAAGACCCAAGTCAAGTTAGTCATAGCTTGTTGTATTCTCGCACAACCGGATTCTCGTATTTGGCAATGATGAAGTTATCCCTAGTGAGGCGGATTGGGAACCAAATCCTCCTCATCATGCTTTGGACCACATGACAATGCGTAAGATGTGGCTCTTGGGTGGCTAAGAGGGATGAAATGGCCCAGCTGATGTGGCAGACTAGGAATGCTCCTAATTAGACCTAGGACTCTAAGCAGTATGACTTGATATCCCAATGTACCATCTTATTTATGTACAACTGAGACCATGCCTTAGGCAATGATGCTTTTGTTGATTGAACAATGCTTTTATTGTAATATGCATTTGAGATTTGGCACTTTAGCTCATATTTTTGTTGTGGTGCTTCTTATGTATTCTTGTTCCATGTTGTTTACCCTGTTTCATGTTATTTATTCTTGTGGTGCTTCTTATTTACTGTATTTGGGACACCATAATCTGCCTGAATGGTAGACATGGATGGTATAGAAGATTATCAGGTTTTTGGTGTGGACTTACCAGCCTACCAGCATGAGGATGTTGTTGAGGTAGCTCCACCATAGGGTAATGGTGCCCCCGCTAGGCCGGTCTGGTCACCTCGATGTCTCGCTCGTGTCTTTGGATAAGTTTGCAAAGCTAGTGGAGGAAGGGGTGAGGACCGACAAGGGCTTTAAGGATGTCCACCTCAATGCTTGTTGCTAAGGACTTGCGAATTCATCCACCAACCGTCACTGGAAATCGGGTGTACAATCATCTACGCAAGTGGCGTTCCGTGTGGATCAAGGCTTGCAAGCCGAAGGATCTTTCTGGGTCAAGTTGGGATGAAGACCTTTGCATGATCACAATGGATCCAACCCACTACAATGGCCATGTCAAGGTATGTTCAGTTTAGTTCCCTGCACTTTCTTCTTATGATTATGATTATGATTCAGTTATGATCAGATTTGTGTTTGGCTCATATTTTCTTTCATGTGCAGGACCATCCAAAAGATGCAGAGTTCCTCAATGTGCCCATTGTCAACTACAACTACATGCAGATTGTGTTTGGTTCGGGGTTGCAACTGGTAGGTTTGCAATTGGTTCAAATGGGCCACCCCCGGACAATGCCACTGTGGTGAGACCATTGACCTGGAAGATCTACTGTATGAGAAGAACACAGGGGACAGGCAACAAGGGAGCCGGTTCTTCCACCAAGGGTCGCAAATCATGGATGAAGAGAACAAGGACAAGAAGAGAAAGAGAGCTATCGGTGAAGAAGATGCATGTGTCTTAACAGTGCAGCGGCCTCGTGAAGGATCTCGGGAACAAAGAATCAAGGAAGGGAACAACAATGAAGCAAGACCTGGGATCTATGAAGCCGTGATGGAAGTGCCGAGGTTTGCTAGGGCTGACTTGATGATTTGCCTCAACTACCTCATGAAGGAAAAGGGATCAGGCATTGGTCTTTGTTGGGATGAAGATGGAGGACAAGGCTCTGTGGCTGATGCATCATTTGGCCGAGGTGAAGGCCAAGATGGCCCATCGGAAGATGGCACACAGTGATGAGGTGAACAAAGCACACATGGAGGCTGACAGGCATTTAAGGCTTAGTGGCAGATTGACCCATTTTGATAGGTAGCTTTAGGTTATCTTAGGAGTGACTACCTGGGGAGATCATGATAGGTCATAACTTCTTCTAGTTAGCTATCATGGTTTACTGCTTCTTGTTGTATTGCTTAACTGAAAACAGCTGTGTGCTTGATGTTCTAATGGCAAGTGTGCTTGAGGTTTAAGACTAAATTTGAGTGATGTTATTGTTATCTTTTGTGGCTTCCTTCTTCATGTGTCATTTGTGGCTTCCTGTGTGTTTGCAGTAAAGATCCTGTGTGTTATCTGTTGGGCTAAATTATGTGATGTGATCCTGTGTGTTTGCAGTAAAGATGGCAAAGTTCACCTGCTATGTTGTGTTCGAGGGACACATTCCAGGCGTCTACAACACCTGGGCCGAATGCAACAGCAGTGACAGTTACAAGAACAATTTGTACCAAGGTTTCACTTGACTACAATGAGGCCGTCAAAGTTTATCGACGTACAAAGAAGAAAAGGCAAGGGCTAAGGCTTGCAAGGTCTGCGGTGGAAGAGGCTATCAAAAAGAAAGAAGAGAAGAAGATGCAACTCGTTGTTGACAAGAAAGACATGATCATAGCAAGCTAGTAGTCCTGGTGTTGGTGCGTATGTATTTCATCTTCAAGTAATTCGACTAGAGATGTTCATTGTAATGAAATTTGTGTAAGTTAGGGTCCGGACTTGTGAGAACTAGGAGTGACCCCGTGATCGGTTGAACATTGTTGATGTATGTCTTATTCAAGTACTCAATTGTTGTGTCGTTAAGACTTGAACAATCCAAAGATTGTTATTACTCAATTGCAAATGTCGCCATAGAGCACAACAGAAAATGGTCATCCAGCCATATAGCACAAGTAATGCATAACACATTAACCATTGAGGTGCTTCCAGTTACTTCAACCATACCATTCATGCCAAACTTAAAACATCTTGTTACATAGATCGCCAACACATGGCATTTTACTTAACTAAGCAGGTACTAGGCATTTTACATCACCACCAAAATCGCCAACATCTGGCATTAACCAACCAAATAGCAGTTCATGGCAAAGATGACTACTACAACCCTTAACATACTGCAGACACCAGCAGTTAGAAGTTCTACTACATTACCCATCAACTACTTGCAACCATCAACTACTTAGACATGTTCAGCCATAACTACATTTAGACACCCAAAAGATCATCAGCCAGGAAGATGAAGGCCACCATCACTTCTTCTTCCAGACGAAGGCCACCTTCACTTCTTCTTCCAGATGAAGGCCACCAGGAAGACGATGATTGCAACCAGACAGTACACAAGGATCATCAGCTTGGACTTGTCAGCCTTGGCGTGCCTAGTCCTCCTCTGGAAGCAGTTGAACATCTGCTCTGCAATCCTCTTGTTACGGTCAGCTTCCTCCTTCAGATCAGCCTTCTCCTTCTCCTTCTGCTCAATGGTCTTCCATGCATCAATGAGAGCATCATGACCGGCGTGCTGGCAGCTCAAAGTGATCATGTACTGGCTCCAGAGGGTCTTGAAGCCAGCATGCACCCTCTCAGGCCATGGCTCATCGAGCCACTGAACATACTTGCACAAAGGGCTCCCCTATGACACAATTAGAATTCAAACAGAGTGATCAGGACAAGCAATATCAATGCCACATGCAAGATTTATACATCATAACGAAATCTATTGGAATCTGAAACTTAGATTGATTCAGCATACCCGCATAGGACAACCAAGAAACCTACGCCGTGGTTCTTGCCACCCTTGCATTTCTTTAGGATGACATGGCGTCCATGCTCACATTTCTCAACCCTAATACGGCCGAGGCCGCACTATTCTTACACAGTACTCCATCGAAACTCATCCCCGCCGCTAGCCTACAAATTTATTGGGGAAAATGAGATGAAGGGTACACAAAACAGTCCTATCTTAACAATGCCTTAACAAATTTCTCCCAAATCCATGTTGAAACCTATCATAACCTATGCAATCAGACCATACCTAGTGAATCGATAACCCTAGATGAGCAAGATCAAACGAATCGACACTATAATCCATCCACCTAAGTGAAGAACAGGGCTACCAGTTGAATCCATAACCCTAGATCGATTAGTGCTACTAGGCGAATCGATGCGAGATGAGGACGTACCTCGTCGCCGGAGTAGTGCATGATCTCGGTCCCGGCGGACGAGTCACCGGAGTTCCCACCGCCGCCAGACGACGAGCCGCTCCTCGAGGAAGACGCCGCCGCCGACGACCGCGCCGACGGCTCCGAGGTGCAAGGGCACCCAGGACCACCGGTGCAGGGCTCGAGCGCGGCGCGCATGGAGCGCTGCGAGCTGGCGGCGTCGCTCATGGCCGCGGGGATGGAGCTGCGCCGGCGACGGAGTCGAGGAGAGGAGGGGAGCAGAGAAGACGATGTGCTCGAGTGGAGGGGGAGGTGAATGAGAGCGGAGCGGTCACCGGGAGAGACTGAAGGGCGCCCCGGTTTATATAGGAGGGAGGGGGGTAAACACACCGGGACCTGGAGCCAGGTGAAGCGACCCGGGCTGCGCACTCAACCAAACAAGGCCCAACTTGGCTTAACTGGGCTGGCCAACAGCTAGTGCAGGCAACCAAACAAGCTCAAACATCATCCAGACCAACTTTACACAGGCAACCAAACAACAGGCCCTTGCATACACTCATCCAGGATATCTATATGCTGGCTACCTTTAGCTATGCAGGCTGACTAGAGCAATGAACCAAACACACCCGTTGTGGATTGGCTTCCTCTAAGTGAGAAATGCTATAAAAAGTTAGAAATTTGGAAGGGTGGGTCTTTAACAAGGAAGAGCAACTTTAATTGGAGCAAGTTTGAACAACTCTCCAATTTATCACATGTAAAAACAACAATTAAGGAGATGGAAAAAATTAGATGAACTTTCTTTTTTTTGGGGGGGGGAGGAGGGGGGGGAGTGAAGAAAAATATCATCTTATTAAGTGGCCAAATGTGTGTAAGAGCAAGAAAAAAAGGAAAAAGGTGGGGCAGGGATTAAGGACCTAGCTAAGCTGAATATTAGCTTGCTAACTAAATGGTGGTGGAAGCTTGAAGAGGAAGGGTTATGGAAACATTTGGTAAAAGCTAAATACTTATCAAAATGCTCCATTCATACTGTTGGCCATAGGATAGATGATTCCCCAATGTGGGATGCCCTGTTAAAAGTCAAAAATTTGTACCTAAAAGGTAGGGATATTGAAATTGCCAATGGGAATGATATGAGGTTTTGGGAAGATAAATTGCCTTTTGATAAACCATTATGGAATATAATTCTTGAAATATATGCTTTGTGTGAGCAAAAAGAGGTCTCTGTGGCTAAGGTTAAAAATGGGGATATAACTTTTTCTTTTAGAAGATGGTTGTTGCCAGAACTGAGTATAGTCTGGAAGCTAGTTAATCTTTTTTCTCTAAACACAAATTCTGACAAGATTAGATGGAAGTGGAATGCCAAGGGCATGTTCACTGTTAAATCTTTGTATGATTAAATGTCTGCAGGGATAGTGGTGTTTATTTGAAGCATATCTGGAAAGGGAAAAATCCCTCTAAAGATTAAATACTTCATGTGGCTTTTATTCAATAAAGTGATCCAAACCAAAGATAACTTGATTAGCAGGAAATGGATTGGTTCACCTGAGTGTTATTTTAGCAATGAAAATGAGTCTAATGACCACTTGTTCTTTCAATGTTCTGTTGCCAAAGTAGTATGGGCTTGCATTGCTAAGTGTATTGGGGCTGACGACATCCCTGGAACTCTTGATCAATGTTGGGGTTGGCTTGATAAGTGGTTAAATCATGGTAAAAATATGCATGTTCTGGGTGTTGCTGCAATTTGCTGGGTTTTGTGGCAAGCTAGAAATAGAGCTTGTTTTGACAAAAAAAAATGATCAAGAATCCCGTGGAAATTTGATGTCATGCTTTGGAGCTTTAACGAAGTTCTCGGGCAGGTTTATATCCAGAATTGGAGAAGGCTGCGCTTGAGGAGGGCGTCAATCTGATGCTGAAAGTGGCTATGAGGATTTTGGCTTCCAAAAAACTCAAGATGACAAATGCAGGTACCCAAGACTTCAACAATGCTGATGGCGCTCAAGACGAAGACTCGAGAAGGCAATGGCGCAAGAAGGGGAGAAGGTGGAACTGGATATGTTACCACACAACATGTACCTCCGCCTCATGGAATCCTCACCACATTGCTCGTTTCAGAGTTTCATCTCAACACATGACAATATATTACCAATACCGTATCATGACAGTCAGGGCTTGCAAGGTAGATCAACAATGAAACACACACCGAACAACGTCATGGCAGGTTCAAACAACTTAACTTTCAACAAGCTAGGGAATTGTTAATAGTAGACTTGCAAAAGAAATAGTGTTGCTCTGCTGCTCTCTCTGTCTCATCAGTCATCAGATTCTTTCATGCCAATGGCTGACACGACACCCTTATCAGAGCTTTGCATATGGCAGGCAGCCTACCTTGTAAATTTTCTCAAGAGTTAAAATTAGTGGCTTCCCTAAAAATAACGGTAACTGCCAAAAGCTGTAACCACGGCAGAAGTTCCATTTTCCTTAAAAAAGGCAGAAATTCCATTGGCAGCTGGAATTATAGCATAGGCGCATAGAACTATTCCGAGAGCTAAATTAACAAAGCAAAACACAACCTCACAGGGTTTTGGGCTTGTCTAGATTATGAGTTGTGATGTTTTGGCTTCTAGAAATCTTGATGACCTTGTAATTCTTTCCTCTGTTGGAATTGAAGAAGTATTGTGTGAGTGGCTTCATCCTCTAATCTGGAATAGTGGTTTGGCTAACTTGCTCCATTGGGAGTTGATGAATAGTACTCCCAATCCTGCTGATTTGTGGGGGGTTTTTTTTTTTTTTTCGGCGGGGCTTAAGGTGTAAACCAGATCTTATCCATATATCATTTTTTGTTAGGTTTCCCAATGTAAACCAAATCTGTTTAAACTCTTAAAGTTTATTAAAATCAAATGTACACTTTAGAATGCCAATATTCACAAGCTTAACTCAAACTGGGAGTTGACGGATTCCCATCTCCAGTCTGCCAGAGTAAGAAAAAAAGTATATTTAACCGCATCATTTTGCATAGTCCCTAAAGTTCTTTCGCTGGCATGATTATGCCAGGCATATATTAAAGAGGAGGCATAACCCCTAAAGTATTTGCACACAATAGATTATTTACTCAGCTTAGCTTTCTTGTTTTAACCGTAATGCTTTTGTTAAGAAATCAAGTTCTAACACACACAGTTATACACAACATATGTAGAACAAGCTCACTGAACAATATAGAGTAGAGAGAAGGAGAGTTCTTTCTTTGTATTCACGTTCTTCTCACAACACACAGTGTTTGAACTCCTTGACTCTCTTCCTCTTCTTCATAATATTGGCCACCATTTCAAAGTCTTGATTCACATACTATTACTAGTCTTTTGTGAAGACTAGTAGACTTTGATTTTCAACAGCTTTGACCATTTTTTTCAAGAGTGAATGCTTTCAACAAGATATGGCATGCATCTTACAAAATTCACAGTTCAGTGTTGCAGAAGTCGCTGCTTACTCTGGATTACAGTTTTAGATATTTCACTCCAATTACGAACCATGACTGAGGCTACTTATCCCTGACAAATTACTCCTGCACCACTGCACAAGCAGTTTGTTATGATTATCACCCCTTTGCTCAAGTCATGCAGAGTGAGTAATAAGAGATAATCATCACCTCAACCAGTACAGAGAAGGAGAGCGCCGAAAGTTGGGGATTGCTCGAGAGGCCGACAAACAGAACCCTCTAGCGCCGCCGCCAAGGCATAGTGGGGGCTCGTGGGCGAAGCTTTTGAGCAGACAGTCCAGATCGCCGCAATCACTGCCGCAGCCAGAGCGACGGCACTGCCGGGACTGGCGCCTGGCGGAGCCAAGGAGGCATGGGAATGGTTTCCGCGCAGCATTCCGCCGTGGATTGGGTTCCCTAAATAATGAGTGAGAGGTGTGTGTGAGTGATGCAGGAGAGCTGCCGAGCGGGGCTCGCGCGACGGCGCAAGCTCAGACCGCCGTGGCGCGGTGGCGCCGTCGCCGCGGCCGGCGAAACGCCGGGAAGCCTGCTGTGTGCAAGGGGAATGCGCCTAGCTAGAGTTATGGGCCGAACCAGGCCCATGGGCCAACGGGTGGCATTTCCCTTCCTTAGCGCTCTCCGCCACCAGCCCACCACGCGGCGTCGCGCCGCCGCCGCCGCCGTCGCCGAAGTAGCCGCAACCCGCCGCCGCCGTGCGCTTGTTCCGCATCTTTCCGTGCGTTGCTACCTCCCGTTTGAGCCGTGCGCTGAACCGCACCGCCGCTTGCCGCTGATTGTGGCCTCAGAACAACCTAGCAAGCCCTACACACCAGACTTCGCCGCCGGTGATATTGCCCAGCGTAATGCCCTTGTCACCGCCTCCCGAATGGCGAACCGGCACGGTCCCTGTTGCCACCGCCCACTGCTCCGGCGAGGGCCTCCTGCGGCAGTTCACAATGCCGTCCAGTTTGGCCTCCTACCTGGAGCTGGAAGCCAGGAAGGTAAATCCTCTCCTTCGCTTTTCTCAGTTTAGAGCAACGTTATCAAATTCATGCCAACGCATTCACTCACATTGCAAAACTTGTGTAACCTGATTACAGTCCTCATTGTTTAGATATGTGACATTTGGCCTATATCCTGAATCCTGACCCATCAAAAGGGCAAGGAGAACGTTCTACTGAAATGTGAATGTGAAACTACTAGTAGCACGGTGCAGAGATATGGAAAGGTGTAGAGAAATGAAATCAACACATTTTAGGTAATCACAGTCAAAGAAACTGAAACGCTAAATCCAAACTCAAGTTTGATGCAAATATGTTGCTAATTAATTGTATTACATGGTGAACACTGACAACTGTAGCCTTAGAAGGCTAAGAGCCTAATACACTGGAATGGTAAAAATACATGACATACTACTAGTGACAGGCATCAATACGTGTGCAAGCATAGCTGCCAAATATATTTACGGCATAGGATGGCTTAAAGACAAGACAAATGGCTTAGGTGGTATCTGCAGATTCTGCAACCTCCCAGTTAACATGTTTACCACCTTTGTCATTGATGGCCGGTTCCTGGGGTTCCACTGAATGCACCAAAGTGCAACAATGGCCAGCTGCCTCACCATTTCTTTTTCATCTTCTGTTGTTTCCCTGTTGGGTATGAGGTCGTGCCCAATGCTTACTTGGTCATGGATCCACTCTGGGAAGTAGACCTCATTTTGGTTATCAATACTTGGATCTGAGTTCCTCTTTCCACTCACCATCTCTAGCACCAGCATGCCAAAACTGTAAACATCTGACTTGTATGATATCCCCCCGAAATTCCGTGAGTATATTTCTGGTGCAATATAGCCCATTGTGCCCCTTGCTGCGGTCAATGTAACAATGCTTTGATCCCTGGCACATTGTTTTGCAAGGCCAAAGTCTGAAATCTTTGGATTGAAGTTGTAGTCCAGTAAGATATTATGAGGCTTGATGTCAAAATGGAGGATGCGCTGGTTGCACCCTTGATGTAGGTACTCCATTCCTCGGGCAATACCTAAAGCAATAGCTAACATTTTGTTTGGTGCCAGAAGCCTTTGAGAAGAATTAAAATCAGATGAGAATATGTATTTCTCCAGTGACTCATTTGGCATGAATTCATAAATAAGAGCTCTTCTTGTGCCTTCCGAGCAAAAGCCCAACAGACGTACAATGTTTGTATGATGGATTCTCCCGATGGTTGCGACTTCATTAATGAATTCTTCTCCCTCACCTGTAGAGTTCTCTAGCATCTTGACTGCCACTGGTACTCCATTTGGAAGCTGTCCTTTGTATACACTTCCAAATCCACCTTGGCCTAATTTTTCTTTGAACCGCCTTGCTATCTTCTTAACTTCAGTGAAAGTGTACCTTGTGGGTTTTGATGTTCCATATGTCTGAAGAAACATTTCAACCTTTAAATGTATCTCTTCATCATACTTTGATTTCAGCGAAAGGTAAAGTGCAGTTGCTACCATTAGAGAAAGAACTATAAAACTGGCTACCGATGATGTTGCTGAAAAGCAAAAAGAGAAAATAGGAATTCAGTGTTCAATAGAATGACACCACTCAGTGTGTGATTGCCTGAAGAGAATGTAAGAGTAGCCAGCAATACAGATTTATGTGTGAATGATAGCTTTATTCTTTTTTTTTCTTCTGATGAAAAGAAGTGTTTTCCCCCTTTTTTTTTTCAAGCAGTACCTGCAATGACTTTGTGATGTAAACCTGCAAATCCAAAGAATAGAATCAGATACCAGTTACAGTTAACACTATAAACAAAAAAGAACTTTACTATTTTGATAACAGTATGATCAACACTGTTACATAAATGAGGTTTAGCTATGTGAATATATGTGTTCCCCTTTGTTTTCCTTTTTCATTCTTTCAAATTCACTTGTCCAGACAAAATCACCCCTTGTGGTCTCTGTGTGAACTTTGGCCAGTTAGATAAGGTAACATAGTTTCTTCTTAATATAATGATACGCAGCTCTCCTGCGTGTTCGAGAAAAAAAAGATAAGGTAACATAGTTCCCACTTTGTCTGCTTAAGTTTGTAAGGTTTTGATTGCAGTTGAGAGCCTTGGAAGGTAGTACTCCTATCAAAGTAATTTTGGCATAATTCAGAGATGGTATCGCGGTTCTATTTTGGCATGAGACAAGTGTAAATTGGAAACTGTGATTTTGAAAGTACATAGTTATGTTTATTTGGAAGCTGTAAATACTTAGAAACAGAGTGGAGCGTCTGCAGTTTTGTAGAATTCTAGTCAATCAGAAATGATACAGTACCTTTGTTGGAGTGAGGCCGAGGCATGCAGAATGATTGATTCCTTTGAGAGCTGAATGCGCAGGGTTGACCCCGATTTTCACAATCCGTGCAAAAGTCCGTAATGCTTGCCGTATATATGTTCCCATCTGCCCAACTGATTGTGATATCAGAACTGATTGCCGTATATATGTTCCCATCTGCCCAACTGATTGTGATATCAGAACTGATCATAGCCTCTGCTGCTTGCTTGAATGTATTCTTTTTTTTGCTCTGTGTCCCATTGAATGGTTGTAACGAGAATGGTATCGATACCACTGTATTTGAGAGGACATTGCAGTCCAACGGAAGTAGGGACATTTGTAGAAAATTATTCACCAGATATGTGAAGCGACCTGGTTTGCTAAGGCAAGGGATTGGGCCGGCAATTGAATCAGCAGCATCAGAATCCTCACCACCAAAACAATGGCCGCTGCCAAAGAAGCCTTCATCTCCATATGAATACAAAGCAGAACCACTCGGCGTGAATTCCCTTGAACAGTCTACTAACCTTCCTGGAAAGCGGCAGTACAAGGAATTCGAGTAATCTAAGGCATGAGCTTGAGCTGGTAGGCTTAATATCTTCTGGATCGGGCACTCAGAGAATTGCTGCTCTACTAATGGGATGATCCTCATAGCGGAATTGTTGTAATCCAGGGCGGTCACTTTCGATGGCCCAAGAAGTGGGTGCTGTAGGATGGTGTCTTGGCCAGAGCATGTTAGGTTGATGTATGGTGTGGCACCGCATAAGGGTGATGATTGTGATGAATTAGTAGATTGGAGCCGTAGCGGGAACCGGATCTCTGGCCCATCTTTGCTGCACCGGATGGGTGGACAAGAGCTGAAGAAATCTCGATCATCCCAAGCAGTGGCGATGTCGGTGCCATGGTTGAGAAGGCAGAGCAGGAGTGAAGCTATGGCAAGAAATCTACTCATCTCTATCTTGTGATGCGGATGTTAGGTTCGGCTTCCATCCACCAAGGATATATAATAATTGGACTACGATCTCAGTCCAATTCTGACATGTGTGAAATCCCGCTTGCCGTGTTCTTACGGAAATGGAACAGTATCTTCCATCGGTACAGTCATTTTGACTAGCATACTAGTACTAGTACATTCAGCGTGTCTTGATTAGCCTTTGGAGCTACTACAATAACTTGCCACGAGATCTCAGTCCAACACTACTGCCGTGCACAAAAGCCCACTTGACATGTTCCAGTCGAAATGGAAAAAAAAAAATCCTATCATCGTTAATGGAAATCTCCCAAGGTAATTGGACCAGTGAGTCAGTGACCAGTCCAATATTCTGTGGTAGAGATTTTCCACTACAATTTGCCTGGTAAAGTGATCACAGATCTCACTAGTTGCACCAAAAACTTAGACTATTTTGCATACAAAGCAGCTTAGAGTTTATTTGGATATACCTCATATTTATCTTAATCTACGTGTGTTAGGATAAATTAAGTGTAAGACCCTATTTGGATTCATTAGCTCTAAAAATTAGCTAGCTGAGACCATCTCCATCAGATTGAGGAAATGCAGCCCCCTTTCCCTATATAAAGGGATTCAGGGCAAAAAAGAAAAAAAAAGAAAAAAAAGAAAGATGCACCGGATCCCCTTTTGAATCCTCTTTTTTTTTTTTCTCAATTCCTTAAATCTTTCCCTCAATCCATCAAAGAAAGGGGAAGAACAACAGATTTTTCTCAATCCCCTTCCTTTCCTTGTCTCACACTGAACCTCTTGGCCCCACGCCCTACACCATGTTGGCCCCACGCCCTACACCATGTTGAGAGTTCCTCTGCCATGCCCTGTGCCGAGCCAGAGGTCCGCCACGACCCTGCCGTAGGGTCATCATGCTTCCGCGTGAGAAGGTGTCAGTGCTGCTCGGTCTATCGGTCGTGAGAGAGACAAGAGGGAGAGAGAGAATTTTAGAGAAAGAGGAAAGAGGATTTGATGGAGAAGCTCTAATAGATACCTTTTTAGCCAATAACTATTTTTTTTAGTAGGAGGTCATTTGGATTCACCTGCTAATAAGTGGTTGTATAATGAGTTAGAAGGTGTAGTATATGAACTATTAGCCGCTACAAACCAGCTAATGAAACTAAAAGTAGTCAGCCTCCTACCTGATAACCAACAGGTTTATTAGTAGGTTTGTTTGGATCCACTGATATTAATTTTACCTGCTAGTTTTTTTACTAAAGGATCGAAAACACTCTTAAGTTAGTTTACTTTTAAATCTGAAAACTTAGAGCCACAGGTGGGTGGGGTGGGGTGGGCGTGGGCGTGGGTTTGGGGGGTGTGGGTGGGGGTGGTCACTGTAAAGAAAGCACCATGGGAAGGGTCAACGCCTTAACGGTTCGAATTGCATATAGCGAGACAAAACAGAATCAGAAGGACGTGCGAGAGCTGAACTGAATATAATCACGTCCATGGCGATTTCTGATACGCTTCATAGATCTGTCTTCTTTCAAGCCGCTGCTGTCTTGTGTGTGCTCGCGGTTCTCGTAGCACACGTTGGGGGAATAAGGAGCTACAGCAACTGCAGCTGGTATGTGTGTCCTACTTTCTCTTGCGGTGAACTTAGAGACGTTTCATATCCTTTCCGTCGACCGGAAGATCCAGATGGGTGCGGTGTTCCAAGCTATGAGCTGAATTGTAGCAACACCAAAGCTACGATTCAGATCAACACTGGGACATACTATGTGGTGGACATAAACTATACGGTTTCTTCCTTCGTGGTCGTAGACACAAGCTTGGACATGCAAAGAAGCTGCGTTCTTCCTCGCTGGGATCGGCTTCCTTACGTTTATGGCCTGAAGCAACAGTTTCAGGACAGCCTCATGCAGCTGTCCCTTGCTCCTGGAGTTGTATGGGCAAACTTTGTGAATTGCTCACAGGCTGTAAGAAATAATCATAAGTACATACCAGTTGATTGCCTGAGCACGAGCAATTCTTATGTTTATGTGTACACTCAATGGGAACCATTTTCTGTTCAAGACCTTGAGGCCTCCTGCGGATACTTGGCCTTGGTTCCTTTCGGTGGTGTTGAGGGGAAGATGGTGCGTGTTAATGTCAGTTTTGCAGACGTCGCAAAATTCATGAGGGATGGTTTTGGAGTACAATTTCCCATTCAATACGCAAATTACCATGGACCCGGGGGCTCGATCGATTGCCTTTGTAATAATGACATCACTCGAGAGAGGCAGTTGGTGAAGGCACGATGGCGGTTAGGTTAGACAGCGCAAAGGCGACTCGGGTGGCGATTCCACGGCGATCGCCGCCGGCGAAGCTCGTGGTGCCGGCATCGCCGTGCAGAGTTCGCGGCACACCTCCCCGTGGCGAGCGAGAGTTTGCCCCCAGGAGAAGGGGCATTCTCGGCAAAGCGGGTTGCCGGGGCCCGCATGGCGGGACACGCGGAGCCGCGGGAGAGGGCGGGTGTCGAGCTCGGGCATGGCGATCGACGCCGCAACGGTGGAGATCGCTGGAGTTGGTGGAGTCTCGAGGGGGAGAAATCGAAGACTTCTTCGGCCGCTCTGGTGGCTCCTTCCTCCTCGCCCGTTCGTCGACCAAAACCTAGGGTTCCGAGGTATGGCGGCGGAGGGGCGATCTCGGGTGTGGATTCGCAAGGATCTCGGGATCCGAAGCAATTCGACCCGGCGATCGCTTCTGTCGGAGACAACGATTGCTGGAGTGGTGAGCCGAAGAAGCTTGTCCTCGCGGATCTGATTCGAGGGAAAGGATTCCGAGAGACGTACGCTGACAAGGTGAAGATGGCGAATCGAGGGCGTGGTGGTAGAGGGCAGAGACCAAGGTTTCCAGAAGAAGATTGGGCTCGGCATGAGGGGAACTGGTTCCAGCAGCCGGCGCCGTTCTTCGGTCCGCCGATGCCGGGGTTGGGGCCGCCGATGGGGCCGCCGATGGGGTACCCACCTCCGGGATATGGCTTCTACCACAACCAAGGGCCCCGAACAGCTTCTACAATCAAGGTAACCAAGGTAATCAAGCTTCGGCCACTACAATCAGCAATTTCCTAGAGGACAAGCAAGGGAATCGATTTGGGAATAGAGGGGAGTTCAAGGCAAAGGAAAAGCTGCAGCTTGAATCTCAACGAGAATCGGGCTCGGCCTCAAGTCTGCGCAAAGCGAAACCGGTTGAGCAAGTGGTGAAGGATAAGTCACAGGAGAAGGATGTTGTGGGATCTAGCAATGTCGGCTTTGATAAGGTTGGTGGAAGCTCAAGTGGTGAAGGCTCGGAGGAAGTAAAGCTGCTCGGCTTGCTTGCTACAATTGTGGAGAGACTGGACATTTGGTTGCTGCATGTAACAAGGAAAAAATTTGCTTCATATGCTATCAGTCGAGATCACATTGCGAGAGATGCCCCGGGTGGAGGGAAGAAGAGAAGGTGGTGAGCTACATGGGTAGTGCTTGCGAGAGGCCTTGGCTTTCTACGCACATTGATCTGTCACATAGCAATGATAGGTTCAAGTTGTGGACGGGTTTTGATAAGCTGTGGTGTGTTCATTGTGGAAGAAGGAGTCATGGAACAGTCCTCTCGCTTCATTTGCTCGGTCAAGGTTTGATCCGGGATGGAATTGGCAGCTGAAACCACTTGATAATTTCACCTACCTAGTGAAATTCCCCCCGACCTCGGGGTTGACGGCTAATCATCAACAAGATCTCTTACTTCTATTTGGATGAAGGTCTTTGTGATGGTGTCTCGAGAGAGTGGAATGGAAATATTGAACCCATTGGCACTGGTGGAAGAATGGGTGCAAGTCGAGGGGTGCCACTAAAGTGGTGTGACTGGGTTATCTTAAAGCAAGTGGCTTCGCTATTGGTAAACTAGTTGAGGTGGACCGGCATTCTCTCGTTCACAAGCTACTTTGCTATGGTTAGGATCAAGGTCGATGCAGAGATCCTACCCTCATCCCTATGAAGAGACTGATGGAGTTTGAGAATGATTTGTTCCCTATTAGCTTCAAGACCGAGGTTGCCCCGCAAGTTGGCAATGGTCTGGCGAAGATGGTGGAGATGGAGGAGGTAATGATAGTGATCGGGATGGTGAAGTTCCACCGACAATGGTGAGAATGATGATGTAGGGAGAAACACAAATTCTACTCCTCCCCCAAGCAATGGTGGTTCTGTTCAAGGTGGTACTTCTGCTCAGGGGGCTACCAGCAACCAGAATGGTTCTGGTAAGAACAAGTCTGTAAGGAACCTCAGTGAGTTGTTTGCCTGTGAGTTGCTAGCTAATGGAAGGTCAGTTGGGGAAGTGGAGAAGGATTGTATCAATCTGTTACAAGCTATGGAGATAGAAGAGTGTATGGCAGACAGTGAAGCTGGTGAAGAAGGAGATGCTTACCAAGACCAGGAACAGATAGAGTCTGAATCTATGCCTCTGCCAAGTGTTCTACTGCAGGAGCTTGGTAGTGTGGCTAACTCTGACAAGCCTGTTGGTGAAGAAGTTGCTCAACAAGAGACAGAAAGTTCTGAGGTGGATACAAAGCGGGACAATATCTCGACAAAGGGAATATGAAGTCCAAAAAGAACAAGGTAATATGGGGTCCTGTAATTCCTGAGAAGAAGAGTAAAAGGCTTCCTCAAGATGGTATTCCAGTTTTGGAGAAAGCACAAGCTCTCAAGAAGAAGAACAATCTGGAGATTGAGAAAGGTAAAAAATCCACTGCTTCCCTAACTGCTAGTACTTTATTAGATATTGCAAAAGCTATTGATGTTAGTTGTCCTGTTACTGAGGTAGAGTCTAACAAGGTAGTGCATGATATGCTTGGTTTAGAGTTAGATAGAAGTAAATCTTATGCTGATGTTTGTGCTTCAGGGTCTTGTGTAGAAAAAGCACATTCTAATCTTGTTAATGGAGTGATTTCTGGTAAGTGTGATAGCAGTAGCTCTTGTGTAGTTGATGCACCTAGCTGTAGTAGGTCTGTGGGACCTAAGAAAGTGGGTAGTATAGAGGTAGTCCCTAGTAGTGGCTTTAGCTATTTTGCAAATCTGAATTTGAACTCTGGCAGTAGATATACTTCTGAGATAAGCAAGAGTGGAGAGTCTGATGGACTTATCCCATCTGTTTCTATCTCTGATAATGTTGAGTTAGGGGTAGAAAATTCTGGTGTAGATGAGGGTGAAGAACCAAAAACACCGATGAATCGGTCATTCGTCCGAAGGACCTAAACCCTCTTGGAGCGCAGAATTAGAGAGAGCTTCGACTAAAGTAGTTTATAGGAAAAAATCAAGGAAAAGGGAATGATAGGTTTATTTTGGAATATTAGAGGGCTTGGGAAAGTTGGGAGAGTTCCAGCCTTAGTTGGCAGACTGAAAAACTCCAAAGCTGACTTTGTAGGTATTATGGAAACAAAGAAAGAGGTTTTCTCTGATGGTTATCTTAAATCTTTGACTGGTTTTACTCCTTTTGATTGGTTTTATGTTCCTGCTAAAAAGTCTGCTGGAGGCATTCTGGTTGGCAGCAATAGAGAGGTTTTTTCTGCTACTTTAGTGTCTTCCCTAAAGTATACTATTAGTGTTATGTTACAGGATAGGAAATCTGGCTTTAGTTGGAAATTTGTAGTGGTTTATGGGTCACCTTATGAAGAAGGTAAAGAGGAGTTTATTAAGGAATTACATGATATTATGGCCTCTTGGCAAGGGCCTGTGGTAATAGGAGGAGATTTCAATTTGATCGATTTGCCTCGAGAACAATAATGGGAGTATTAATTATAAGTGGGCGATGCTTTTAATGATTGGATACAAAAATGGGCTTTATTGGAACTAAATGCCCCCAATAGGCGATTCACTTGGACCAATAACCAAGATAGGCTAGTTATGTCTAAGATTGATAGAATTTTTGTCTCTAATGATTGGATTGTTCATTTTCCTTTAGCTTCGGTCAAGTGTTTAGATAGACTCCCTAGTGATCATAACCCTTTGCTATTGAGTGCTTGTCCTAGTGTGATCTCAGCAAAAAAAGAACTTTAGATTTGAAAAATGGTGGATACAACGGGAGGGTTTTGCTTGAATTAGTAGAAAAAGCATGGAAAACCCCATGTAAGGCCACAAGCGCATTGAGAGATGGCGGTTTAAAGTTAGGATTCTAAGAAGATTTGTTAGAGGTTGGGCTATGAATGAGGTTGCTAGATTGAATAAGTATAAGAGTGATCTTGCCTTAGAGTATAATGATTTGGAAACCTGTCAAGACAAAGATAGGGCTTTCTCGCTGCTGAGCGGTGTAGAATGGACTTTGTAGCCACCGAACTGGATAAAATTTGGTCCTTAGAGGAGATTAAGGCTAGACAAAGGTCTAGAGATAGGAATATTTTAGAGGGGGATAGAAACACAGCCTATTTTCATGCTGTTGCCAGCCATAGACATAGGAAGAAAAGAATAGAAGTTTTAGTTGGTCCTAATGGTTTAGTAGAAGAACAAAAGGATATGCTAAAGTTAGCAGTGGATTTCTATAAGCAACTGTTTGGTAGAGAAGAAAGACACCCAGGTTTCCTTGGGTACCTCTTTTCGGGATCAGCAAGATCTAGTGTTAGATTCTGAAAATGAGTTGTTAGTTGCCCCTTTTACTGAAAAAGAAATTAAGGATGCTTGTTTGGAGTTGCTATGCTTTGATGGTGCTCCCGGCCCAGATGGGCTTTCTTTTATGTTTTATCACAAGTTCGGGATCTGATTAAAGACGATTTAGTAGCTATGTTTAATGATTTTTACAAAGGAGAATTGGATATAAAAAGGTTAAACTTTGCTATGTTGACCCTAATACCTAAAGTAGATGATGCTAGGACTATGAAAAACTTTAGACCTATTAGCCTGATTAACTGTAGCTTCAAAATTTTTTCTAAGGTGCTTACTTTGAGACTAGGGAGTGTAATAGGCCGCCTTGTCTCTCCACAAAGAAAGTGCCTTTATTAAGGGCAGATTTATTTTAGAAAGTGTAGTGGTAGCACATGAGTTAGTTCATTCTCTCGCATAAATGCTGGGAACCCGGTATTCTACTTAAGTTAGATTACGAAAAAGCGTATGATAGGGTTTCCGGGATTTTTTGTTTGAAGTATTAGAATCTAGAGGTTTCTGCAGTACCTGGGTTAGTTGGATTAAAAAATTGATTCTGGGTGGCTCTGTTGGAGTTAACCCGAATGGTGAAGATAGCAGTTTTTCAAGATCGGAAAGGTCTCGTGCAAGGGGATCCTATATCCCCTCTCCCGTTCAACTTGGTTGGAGATGTAATCACCAAGATGTTGCGAAAGGTGCCCAAGAAGGGATCATTAAAGGTTTGGCGAAGAGTTTAGAGATGGAGGTATTATCTCCCTTCGGTATGCGAGATGACACTCTGCTGTTCTCTAGAGTAGAAGAGGGGTATGCTAGAAATCGAAAGGTATTCTTATGTGGTTTGAGCGAGATCTCGGGCATGAGAATCAACTTTCACAAGAGTGAATTAGTTCCCCTCAACTTAGATGAGGAGCTGACCCATAGCCTAGCCCATTTATTTTCTTGTCCAGCAGGGGAGTTTACCAATTAAATACTTAGGTGTTCCATTGCATTTTGATAAACTTAGGAGGGAAGATATTCAGCCTTTAATTGATAAGATGTTGAAGAAGATTGCAGGTTGGAAGGGTAAATTACTCTCTTATGCAGGTAGATTAGTTTTGGTTAAAGCTTGTTTGGCTAGCATTCCAATATATCTTCTCGTCATTTATTAAGTTTCCAAAGTGGGCCATTAGAACTTTAACTTCACACATGGCCAACTCCTTTGGAATGATGATCCGAGAGGCTCATAAATACCACCTAGCTAACTCGGGAAAGTGTGAGTATGCTCAAAGAGTTTGGTGGGTTGGGTATTCCTAATCTTAGAGATTTGAATTTGTGTCTTCTAGCTTCTTGGGTTAAGAGATATAACCTGGATGGTGATAAACTGTGGAGACAGTTGATAGATCATAAGTATAGGACCGATAGGCCAAACATTTTTTACAGTTCCACTCTTGGAGCATCTCGGTTTTTTAAAGGGATGATTTGGGCTGCTACTGCAGCCAAAATGGGGTATAGATGGGTGGTTGGAAATGGGAGGAAGTGCAAGTTTTGGGAAGATAACTGGTTGGGTTCTTCTAGTCTCGGCAATTCAATTTTGGGAGATTTACATGCTGGTCAATGAAAAAGCTAGTACAATAGAGAATCTCTCGGGATGGTTCAAATCTTAAATGTACATTTAGAAGAGGTTTTACTTGATAGACAATATAACCTTTGGCTGGAAATAGTTCAGTTGGCTTCTACAATTACTTTTTCGATAGTGAGGATGAATTAGTTTGGCAATTTAATTCAAATGGAATTTATTCTTCTCGGTCATTGTACGAGTGATTAATTTTAGAGGTGTGTTCCCTGTACATTCACCAGCACTTTGGTCGATTAGAGTACCTCCCGAGTCCATTTCTTCCTATGGTTAGTGTCCAAGAACAAAGTGCTCACTAGAGATAACTTAGCAATTAGAAGGGAAGTGGAGGATAAAACTTGCCTTTTCTTTCGATCCGAAACCGTGCAGCATTTGTTCTTTGATTGTGTAGTTGCTAAGCTTTTGTGGAGTTGTATCTCTGAAGCTTTGGATAGAGCTGTAGGCTCTGACTTCATTTCTGTTGGAAATCTCTGGCTCAGTGATAAAAAATTTTCAATTCATAATGCTTTCTGTGCTGCAGCCCTGTGGGGGTTGTGGAAGCTAAGAAATAGTCTATGTTTTCAGGGGATAGGTTGGAAGGATGGGCGTGTTTTGCTACTGATGGTGGCAAACATGCTGCAGAACTGGAGTGTTCTATGTCCCAAGGAGAAATTGGTGGAGTTCTGCTGCCGGGCCGGACAACCGAAAGAGATGGCTCGAAGACCACCAGGTCTGCCGGGCTTGATCGGTGACCAACCGGGTGGATCGATTCTCTTTGCCTCACCGGTGACTGGGAGGTGGTGTTACCTCTGGAGGCGCGAAGCTTGTTGGCCCAAGACTATGAACAAGCAAAAGATGGCGTGTGGTTGGACCTCTCGAAGATGAAGGAAGCCTGGGGAATGTAGCCATCTTGAGTTGTCGTCAGTTGCTTCTATGATAGTTGTCGGGCTCGAGAGTTTTATCGTTCTGTTGCATTTGCTTGTAGCTTGCCATGCTGTTGGCTTCAAAACCTGGATGATTTGTGAACCTAAACTTTTATGGTCTTAATGCAAGGCCGGGGCCACCCTTTAACTCAAAAAAAAAAAATTACCATGGACCCACCACACTACCACTATGGCAGGGAGTCATGGACTACATACATGGCCTGATTCGGTGAGCATTGGTGTTTTTTTTTTTTAACAATTACCATCCAGCTCGATCTTTTAGTTCATTTATTTATATGTTTGTCTTGATCTTTGCAGTGAGTTCCATTACATTCCAACCCAGTGGCGGATTGTAGAAGTTTTAATGGCTGAATACGGTGTTTTGGATAACTTGCTTTATAACCATTATTACAAAGTTGCAGTTGCAGTATCCTTGTACTCCACGAGTTGGATTCTTGGTATGTCAAGATTAACTTGCTCTTAATTATAACTTATTTGTTAGTCACATCTTCATATTCATAATTTCTATTAACTAGAACCATCTGAAAATATACATGTTCGTTCCTGCAGTATTGTCACTATTGTGCAGGTTCGTATTGGCGCCTCTGTCGGTGTTGATCTTCCTCTCACACAAGTACTGGAAAGCAAGAGTAGCAATTGATGCGGTCGAGAAGTTTCTCCAGATGCAACTGATGCTCGGTCCAACAAGATTCGCCTACACAGACATCACTGCGATCACAAGCCATTTCAGAGATAAACTCGGCAAAGGAGGCTATGGCTCTGTGTACAAGGGTGTGCTACTCCCCGGCAATATCCATGTAGCCGTCAAGATGCTCAGCAGTTCCAACTGCAACGGAGAAGACTTCATCAGTGAAGTCTCCACCATTGGTAGGATTCATCACGTCAACGTGGTGCGTCTTGTGGGGTTTTGCTCCGAGGAAATGAGGAGGGCGCTAGTCTATGAGTACATGCCCAATGGCTCACTTGACATCTTGTCATCACAAAAATGTTTCTCTTGGGACAAACTCAATGAAATTGCTTTGGGCATCGCCAGGGGGATCGACTACCTGCATCAGGGTTGTGACATGCAGATTGTACACTTTGACATCAAGCCAGAAAACATCCTTCTTGACAACAACTTCATTCCAAAAGTTGCTGATTTTGGGCTGGCCAAATTGTGCCCAAGGGATGACAATTTTGTGCCAATGAGCGCAATGCGGGGAACGATAGGGTACATAGCTCCTGAGATGATATCTCGGTGCTTTGGCACCATATCCAGCAAATCCGATGTGTACAGCTTTTGGATGCTACTATTGGAGATGGCAGGTGGGAGTAGGAACGCAGATCCACAAGCAGGAAGCTCAAGTCAGGCATACTACCCATCGTTGGTATATAGCCAGTTGACCAGACAAGAAGCAGGTGAGATCAGTGATGCTGCCGATATGCATGAGTTGGAGAAGAAGCTGTGCATTGTTGGGCTCTGGTGCATCCAAGTGAGGTCTCATGATAGGCCGACGATGAGTGAGGTCATAGAGATGCTTGAAGCTGGGATCGATGGAATGAAAATGCCTCCAAGGCCCTTCTTTTGTGATGATGAGCAGGTTCCTGGGGTAGATTCTTACTATATATCATCCGAAATGACAACAATTTCTGAGGAAGAGGAGGATTAAATAATAAGGTTCTAGTTATGTGAAGCGGCTAATAGCGCGTGCACTTGTTTAGTACTATGCAATCAGGATACAGCCATGTTGTTCCTTTAAGAAGATACAGAAATATTCCTGCATATAAAAGCAGGGTTTGCCTCCGTAAAAAAAAAAAAAAGAATATATTCCTGCAACGATTTGTATCTGCTGTATTCTTGCTAAGACTAAGAAGTGGTTTCTCTTTTTCAACACAATCGTTCTATCTTTTTTCCCTTCTTTTGAAATGTCTAGAGATCGATGGTCCAACCACCTATCCAGATACAGATCAGAGCAGAGGAGGGTAACAACTATACTTGCAACTAGAATAGGATCATTACTACCCGCCTACTCCCTCCGTTCCAAATTGTAAATTGTTATAGCTTCTACATACATATATATCTACACAGAATGTATATTCACATACGTAGCTAAAACCATGTATCTTGAAAAGTAAGAACTATAATTTTGGAGTGGAGGGAGTACTTATTTTGATGATAGGATGCACAAAATTCAGTGCGATTGTTCAGAGATTTGTGCGGGTTTGTGGTACAAACATCAATTACGGCCTCACAGGAATGTCAGTTAGTGCTAGCAGGGTAGAAAAATAGTGAAACACGTCATGCATCGCCATGACGCCATTGCAGGTTCAAACAACTCTAACAAAAGCGGGAGTGGCTGCCGGTGTTACCGAGTCAAGCAATACTAGTTAGCTTTAATGAGTGTCGTTGACTTGGGAAATAAAACTTTTGGTCTTCATCTTCTGCTTTTTGCTTTGTCACTGTGTCAAGGTTTAGTCTCTTGAACGGTCCACCGAGAGTGGTCCCTGTCAATTTGTCTCATCAGTAACCAGCCATCCCAAGCAGGCGGCTCGGGCGGCCAAACCCTAGCCGCTCATGCTCTTCTGCCCCTCTCCCGCCGCCGCCGCCGGAGTAGGCCACCGGCAGGGCCGAGTGGCCTGCCGTGATGGTGGCGGCGAGGCTCTCCCGGTTGATGGCAGTGAAGGGGGTGGCGTGGGCACTCCTTCTCTCTCCTTTGTCTCCCATGCTCCCATCAACGAAGGCGTTGGCGGCGGGGTCGGATCGACGCCTGGGTGGCCAAGACGCCCCTAGGATGGAGGACGACATCCGTGCGACGACGACGTGGCTGCGGCAATGACCCGATGGGCGCCCGATCTGATCTGCACGGCGGCGAGTTGTGAGATCGGCCTGCCATGGCTGGTCCCACGGCGAGCGGTGCAGGCAGAGGGGCGACACAAGGCCTTCTCCTTCGACTGGCTTCATGGCAACGGCGGAGTCAGGTTTGGTCTTTGGTGCCCGGGCGGCCAGGTGCCTGGGCGGCCAGCCCCCGGCCGAAAGTCCTCTTTCCCATGGGCGGGTGTGCGGGAGCTCCGCGGATGCCATGTTGGTCAAGCGCGTGGGAGCCCCAGCGAACCCAAACCACTCCTCACCACGGACCCACCCTAGTCCTCGGCCTGAGGTCCTCTTCCCCTTGGGCGGGCGTGAGGGAGCTCCGCCACTGCCACCTCGGTCGAGCGCCTGGGAGCCTAACCCGCGGAGCACAACTTGGATCCTGGCCGGCGAGCTCCCTCCCCTGTGCGGCCTCCCTCCCTCCCTGCAAGATCCGGCAAGTGCTAGAGATTTGCGTATTGGAGAGAGAGACTCGCAAATAAACGTCCCGGTTTGTCTCCTACCCAAAATGGGTGCTCTATTTGCCTCTTTCTGTTGGAGCGTGATTTTCTCACTTAAAACATTGTGCACTATCTATTTTGCGTTTATGTCGCGCTGTTTCTCCAATATCTATTTCTTTCGTGCACCAATAAACCCACAAATAAGTCTCACCACATCTCCATACCATCTTGTACATATGAATAAATATTAGTGCCTACATATCGCATGAGTAGTACTACGTGTATTGAAAAATCTCTCACAAAACCATAAAACGAATTATGTTATGCACACCTCCAGCTCATCAACATCATACATATCATTAGCATGTCATTAGCACATTGCATGCTTAACAAATAAATAATGCGGTAAAACAAGTTCTAAGCTCTGGTAGACCTGCACAAGCGACACACGTCTTTCAAAATTAATTTCTTGGAAGAAAACTAAGAAAATTTTTTGGAGTCAATTTCTACATGTAATTTTTTGTAATATAATTTACATGGGGTTACAAAATCAAAACTTGAGACTACAGTAAAAAATTTTACACACAAAAATATCATCCCTTGGATATGTTATGAATTTTTTCGTTGAGGATGAAACTCGACCTGCACCTAACCTTTTGTGTGTCTTGTCTAATAGCTACAAACCCAAAACTTGTCTTTACGGCGGAACTTTAGCCCTCTTGGATGATCTTGACTCTGCCATTGTGATGCTCTGGAGGTCTCTAGTGGGTGATCTGAGTATCACGCTGGTTTGACCTGGCACATGAAGTGAAGTGCATTGCAAGGAACCCAACAAAACATGATTAAATGAAAAGGAAAAAAAAAGATTTTGTTAGCTGCGTTATTGTAACATCCCAAAAATTCAATAAATAAATAATGCGCATTAAAACTATTTTCAAAATCATTTTAAAAAGCTAATCCTCAATTGAGCTCTAATATATTTCCTTGCCCAAATATTCTCCAGCAGCTCAACTCATTATTAGTCATATTCTCCAACTCTCGCTCTCACTATTCTTCTCTTCCTAATCCCCTGAGCGCGCACGGCATTTCTTCTTATTTGGCCGGCGAGCCTCGGCAGGCAACCGACGTCTACACGTCAGCAAAATTGTTTTACCACGTTGGATCTCCTTTCTACGGTTCAGGTATACCCCACCGCCGATTTACTGTACCGCTCCACGCGTCGATCTATCACGGGCTCGCAAGAAAAATATCTTCGTCTCCTCCGCGTCGCCTGCTCGTCTCCTCCGTCCTCCCTCCATCTTCTCTCCCCTTCTTCTCTCCCTCCTGGCACGGACATGGCCAAGGCGGTGGCGGCAGGGACCCTCGGCGCGGTGGCTAGGCGCGCGGCGGCCGCCTTCCTCCTCTCCTCCCCCCTTGCGAAGCACGTCCGAGGCGACGCGACCCCCGCTGGGTGTTGCGCCCACGCGGCGGGTGCCCGTGCCCGGGCGCGGACGCGCCCCTGTGTCGTCCCCGGCCAAGGCGTGACGACACTGGTGGCCGGCGGTGCGACCTGGCGTGGCCTGGTGCCGAGAGTTTCGATGCTCCTCGCGCCGCCCCCTCCTCAGCTTTGTCCCGCCTCTAATCACCTCTCCCTGCGGCATCTTCCTCGCCCAGAGCTGACGGAGGCTTGCTCCAGTTCGCCGTGGACGCCGATCTATGTGTGGGCAAGCTGTTCGCCTCTGATGAAGGAAACCCTAGCTTGGCCAAGGTTAGTTTCAACATGATCTTTTGTTCTCCCCTTTTCTCTTACCAATTCTTTGGTTAATGCTACTTTTTCCCCCATTCTCGTAGGTGTGACCCGCCGGTTCCTCGGATCTGGATCTTGACAGTAGCGGTGCTCATCGACCTCGACGCGACGCCGAAGGCGGTGAGCCATTCCGCCACCGGTCCCCCAAAATCTCCCCTTTCCCTCCGCTATGCCCGTGCCGTGCCTTTTGTTTCGGGCCTTGTGCTTTGTGATGTTACGCTTGGGGTGCTCGCTTGATGTCTTTGGCGCATTACAGTGCGGTTGCGTTGGCTGCTGCTTGGCTGCGCCGCACTTTGGACTGCCCGATTGAGTGCTTTTTCTGGGTTTAGGAGATTGAATGTTGGCTGAAACTGAGAGTTTGTAGGTGTATTTTGCCTCAAATTTTGGGCTACATCCTTTTTGGGTTTTGCTGTACGTCTGGAACAGATTATTGCGCCATGGTTGGTCACTGAAAATGTACAGATCCTGGGTGTACCCGGTGCCCCCATACTCTCTTATACGTAACCCGTAATCCTATATGTGTCTTGTTGCCGATCTTTTTTAAATTACTGTCTAAAACAGGGGTGGATTTAGAGTGATAATCATCGTGTCTCTGGTGTTTAAAATATGTTCATTAGTCTTGTTTTCTCTTATGTCAACACCACATTAGCCTACCTGTTGTAAAAGGAGAGGATTTAGTGCAAAGCATGTGTGGTGTTGCTCGCCGCCTTTTACAGCGTCTGTTGCTCTAAATTGAAGTCGATAAAGCGCATATCTTTTTTATGAAGGTTCATTTCTGCACCGTGCCTCTCGGCGGCGTTTGTTCTTTCATGATTGGACATATATATGGGGTTCAGGTTGCGGGATTGTGCTATTTTGTCATCTCGGTGCTTGTATATGTTAATTATTTAGTGCACGAGCATCGCTGCTGCTGTTTTTTTTTAATTTGTTGCTGCTTGAAGTTCAATAGTAGATCTAAAATATTTATATTTTCATAGATAGAGGTCCACCGGCTGCCTGATGTTATTTCTAGGTTCCTCCTTTATACCAGCTGCTCCATTAGCAAATTTGGAAACCTTCAAGTTCAATGTACAACTGAAATGTTTAACGTTCTCGAAATATAAGTCTTCCGATTGGCTCATTTTATTTTTCTAGGTTCCTCCTTTATACCACCTGCTCATTACCAAATTTGGAGATAACATTTTCTTTGATCCCGCATATTTTTGTCCCTGCCCCAAAATATGTTATTGCTTGACTAAAACCCCGCCCAAAATAGTGTTGTCAAAAAGTTCACCATACCTAATATATAATTGTAAGGCCCTAACAATGCCTTTATCCCTCATGCCCATTTTTCTAAAGTAGATGCCATATTATTGCCCATTCTTGTTGCAATGAAGTAGCATTCTACGAAACTAAGGAAACATTTTGTTATCTTTAACTGCCATGGCTCACAAGACTGGTCATGCTTCTCTAATATATTTTGATGACTGGTAGGGTGACATGTGAAACATACTCCTTTTGCGTTCGGCAGTTTTTTTTTGTAAATTAAACCTAATAATTATTAAATCCATTATTTTCGCTTCTGATTCTTCTTTTGCATTCTGTACTCTGTCATAATGCAAAATTGTAGTAATAAATTTCCTTCGCACTATACATATCTTCCTTTCGTGGCAGGGATCAAATATTACATCTCTTGCACAATGTCATGCTCTTTATATGATTCCTTCCCTGCCCATTGCAAAAAAATCCATGCTTATTTTGATCCTACCCTTATGCAGCGGCATAGTCCTGTACAGGTTTTATTTCGATGCAAAAATGTATGAGATATAGATGTGGCAGAACCTCCTAAGTAATGTGGCCCACATGCACTAATCCTTGTCTTAACAGACCTCGAATGGCAATGCATGTGTTCCACAAGACTTAATTAGCTCTGTCGGGTTAAACCCGAAATATCCACGATTCTCCGAGCATGGATCAATCATTACAAGAGACATTGCAGTGTACAACAGTTTTACAATAAAATAATATACATCAGAGTTTAAGAGCGGAAGTCTTACAAACATAAGTTACAACCCTAGAAGTTTTAAATCTTACAAAACCTGAGTTAAGTTATTACAAACCATAAAGTAGTAGATAGCATTACGATAACTTTATATAACACCTCAGACGTGATGCTTGCCCAAGGCCAAACACACTACTCGTCGTCACTCTCCGGACGACCGTCATGCAACGGGGTTCGAAGCACACCTGAGCATGAGACTCACCTGCAACAAGGGTTTAACAAACCCTGAGTACAAAAGTACTCAACAAGACTAACCCGACGAAAAAGGTGGAGAAGACACAGGAATGCAGGCCAGGTAGGAATCAAGGTAAGGTCCGAGCAAGAATCAATTCTTTTGCGTAAAAGCCACTAAGAGTGAGTCCTTAACCTCAAGTTTTACTTTCGGGTTAACCCGTGGGGTTATTTATGCTAAACTAACTCCTAGATAAACCAACGAGATCAAGATAATTCATACAACTCTCTTTTATCTCTATCACAAAGTAGCCACCAGTTTTAGCTACGATGCGGGTGCGAGGATCAAGTCTCCTTACTCGTGGAGCATACGACGGTTCGAACCGCTTATCTACCCAAATTGGGATTTCCCAAGCACACGATATACGTGGGACTCTAACCCACAAGTATATCGGTTCGACTTCGACTTTCTAGAACTAGGCTCAGCTTCCGTGCCATCCGAGAATACTTGTACACCTCCAATCCGGGTTACGTCCCACGAGGGTAACTAGTATTCCCGCCATCTCGCCACTCCCAATGCACGGGCTCACCGTACTAGTCCTTAGAATATCTTAGGACGAGCTTTCCCGAAGGGTATGTGATTAGTACTATATTTCATGATCCAAGGGCCAACAACGGTACGGTCCTTAATTGACAAGTCGGAAACACTACATCAACCATATGATGCAAGTTACCCGACCGATCTTGCTAATCATTAGCTACCAACATTAAGATGCCACATGTGAAAATCAACCTCCAACATTTCTGAAGTAACTCAGTTGAAAACCTATTTACTAAAGCAAGACTAAGCATACTAAGCATTTTCGAAATAAACCGGTGACAAGGATGATATACAAATAACAAGGTAGGTAATGCATCAATTAGGTTATAACGCAACTCCTAAAACTTAATGCATCAAAGCAAAAGCACAAATGGTAAAAGCTTTGTAATACAAGGTAGGGTTTGAATGAAACCGGGGCTTGCCTTGATCGAGGCGTAGACGAAACCGGACTCGTCAACACCGGAAACACCGAAACCCGACTCCGAACGGTTCCTCCTTCTGACTAGGGTCAACGGGATTCTCTTCTTTCACGTAATCTACACGATATTGATATGTTTCAACATGATGGAATATAAATATGATGCTCAACAGATGCATAAGAATATTAAGGACAAGCGCAATCAATTAATTAAAGTGCCGAAGGTCATTAGGGTTGATGACCTAGGGTCTTCACTCAAATCCAAAGTCAAACAATTAATTAATTAACTAAGGAAATTAAATCCTAAAACAAATGTTGTCAAATTGATTTCAAAAATTAATTTTAAGTAGCTTATATCAAAAACAGTGCACCAATAAATTTTTATGATTTTTGGATAAATAAATAAATTACTAAAAATCAAGGAAGACTCATTTTTCAATTAAAATAGCTAATTTTTGAACATATCAAAACTACTCAAATTTGGCATTTTGAATTTTTCCTAGATAAAGGACATCACTAGGAACTCACACAAAAATTTTCAGAATTTTTGGAGCTACACACAATTTACTATGAATTTTGAAAGAATAAAACATTTTCTGTCTAAAAAGAAATGGAAAAGGAAATAGAAAAAGGAAAAAGACTCACTGGGCCGAATCTGGCCTGGCTCGGCCCAGTACTGTTGGCGGCCTGGCCCAACAGTAGCAGGCCGGCCCAACAAGACTCGACCGCGACGGGCCGACGGCGGCGGCGATCTCGCCGGCGTTTCCTCGCCGGCGGCGGGGTCTCCGGCGGCAAGGCTTGGTCTTACGTGACCTCCAAGACACGGCGCACCTCCTGGGCTAGCTAATGGGACGGCGGAGCGACGGCAACACTCTCGCCGGCGGCCATGGCGGCACGGCGGAGCGGCGACGCGACGGCCGGGCTCACCGGAGCTCTTCCGGCGGCGTTAGCGCGCGCGGGGTGCTACGCGATGTAGTGGACGCGATGCGCTAACTCAAGGATGCAGCGCGAGGCCTTCGGCCTCGGCCTCGGACGCGGCGGCGGCACACGGCAAACGGCGGCAAGACACGGTGGCCGGGCGCTACGGCCCTAGAGGCCAAGCAAAGGACATAGCGTGACCAAGAGCTCACCCCGGGACGATGCGCTTGAAGATGGAGAGGATGGACGGTCGGAGAGGGAGCTTGGCGGTGGCGGAAATGGCGTCGGCGGCGGACCCGGCGGCAAGGGCGGCGTTCCGGCGGCGGGCCGTGTGCCCAAATCAAAAACCAAGGAGCGCATCAAAGGCAGCAGGTCAAGGCAAACTTGGAGGCGAGAGGAATTTGAAAAATGAGCTAAGACGAGGGAGAACGACGGCGGCGATCCTCGGCGGCGCAGCTCACCGACGATGAAGAAGATGTTGGGCGCACGGCGATTCTAGCGGGAGAAAGACGCCACGATCAAGCTCAACGGACGCGCGAGAACGAGGCGGTTGCAGCGGTGGTATTTGCTTGGGCGGAAGCGACGCAACGGCGACGGCAAGCGGAGGCGGAGCTCAAGCGCGGCAATGGCGAGCGGCGGCCGAGGCGAAGGGATAAGGAGGAGGGGGAGTGGTTGGCCGGCCGGGGGGTTTAAGGCGCTGGGACAAGGGAAGGAGACGGCGACACGGGGCGGCGAGAAGCTTCGGGCGTCGTCGCGCTGGCGCCGGCGGCGACCGGACGGCATGGCGGCGCGGCATGGCCGGGGCGACGAAGAACAGGGAGGGGAAAAAGTGATGATGACGTCATCCACAGGAACAGCAGGGGAAAATTGCAAATTACTCCAAAAATTTGAACTGAAGTTGAAAAATTCCAAAAAGCAACCCTAGCTAATTTTTCATTCTCTACAACTTTCTCAACTGGAACATTTTCAAATTTTGCAAGGAAAATTGAATTTGAATCCAATTTTGAAAAGGGGACAAAAACCCTAGAATGAAATATTTGAAATTACTTTGGATTTTTCTAAATAACTTGAAAAACTCCAAAACTATGGAAAACTCAACTTTTCAAACTGCACATTTTCTCCAAAAGATGTTTTTCCAAAATATGCATAGTTTTTGAATTATGGTTTGAAATTGAAAAGGGGACAACTGTCGGAAAAAACCGTATTTTCAAATTTATTTGAAATTCTTTTTGAAAACTTGAAAAACTTTGTTCACCAACATTGTAGGTCTCATCAAGCCCTACAATATTGCTTTTTGGACCAAACCCAAATTCTTTACAGATTTTGAACTAGGGAAAAGGGGGTAAAACGGAGTTTGTCGGAAACAGGGTTTTCGAAATGAAATCGCGTTTGATCGAGCCGACACACCTCTAGGCTATCAAAAGCAGTAACAAACATTATCTCAGAGGCACAATCAACCTAGAATATAAATCTTGTTTTAGTGAATGCATATCAGGGTTAGCCTAACATGAATGCTTTGCGACTAAACATGATGACATGGCAGGTTTTAGTTGATATAACATCAAAGATGTTACAGCCCTTCCCCCTTAAAGAAATCTCGTCCCGAGATTTAAAGCCTTGGGTTAGGTAATGGAAAAGGAAATGTGTCAAGCAACACATCTCAAACAAGGACATAAGGAAAGGGGTTTTTACAACTCACACTAGAATAGTTATAACTCATAGAGGGAATTATAACTTAGATAGAAGCATAGAACTCTGGGAAATGCTCTGACAGATAATCCTCAGACTCCCAAGTAGCTTCTTCTTCTAAGTGACGATTCCACTGTATCTTGTACCACCTGGTTGTTCTGCTGCGAGTAACCCGATCTTTCGATCTAGAACTCGACGGATACTCGAATAGGTTAGATCGGGCTCAAGTTCAATTCCTTCAATATCAACAATTTTGTCGGTGGTTGAAGACATTTCTTGAGTTGTGACACATGGAACACATTGTGCACCGTCGATGATGTTCAGTAACTTTAAGCGATATGCAACCAATCCACATCTTTCTATGATTTGAAACGGGCCAATATAGCGGGGTGCTAACTTACCCTTAACTCCAAATCTAGTTACTCCCTTCATAGGTGACACCTTTAAATATACATAATCTCCTTCAGAAAATGTCAAGGCCCGACGTCTTTTATCTGTATAACTCTTTTGTCGGGACTGTGCTACCCTCAAGTTTTGTTGTATTTGCTTAACTTTTTCTTCAGTCTCTTCTACAAGATCAACCCCAAAGAATTGCCGCTCTCCGGGTTCTGACCAATTCAATGGAGTTCTACACCTCTGACCATACAGGGCTTCAAACGGTGC
Source organism: Themeda triandra (assembly GCA_018135685.1). Classification (NCBI taxonomy): domain Eukaryota; kingdom Viridiplantae; phylum Streptophyta; class Magnoliopsida; order Poales; family Poaceae; genus Themeda; species Themeda triandra. The sequence continues at coordinate 15,629 of JAENPR010002011.1, read as the reverse complement.
CATTTTGATGCTTTCTTGATAACTGTTATTATAGGAAAATTCTGCTAATGGTAAACATTCATCCCATTTCTCGGAAAAATTAAGCACGCAGGACCTCAACATATCTTCAAGGATCTGATTTACTCTTTCGGTCGACCATCGATCAGGATGATAAGCTGTACTATGAAGTAACTTACTTCCCATTGACTTATGAAACCTGTTTCCCAACCGCGAGACAACCGTGTACCTCTGTCGAAACAATAGTCTTTGGTACCCCATGCAGACACATAATTCGTTCAATAAATATCTGTGCATAGGTAGGAGCTCTCCATTCTATCCTTGCAGGAATAAAATGAGCTGACTTAGTGAGACGATCCACGATAACCCAAATAGAATCAAACTTTCTAGAGGTCTTGGGTAAACCCACTATGAAATCCATACTAATGTCTTCCCACTTCCATGCAGGAATAGGCAGTGGTTGGAGTTCTCCGGCTGACCTCAAATGAACGGCTTTTACTTTCTGACAAGTGTCACATCTTGCCACATATTGAGCAATTTCTATTTTCATTTTGGTCCACCAAAATCTATGCTTCAAATCATGATACATCTTGTTGCTTCCTGGATGAATAGAGAACTTAGTGTTGTGTGCTTCATCAAGGATTTTCCGCGTAACTCGGGGACTTTCGGTACAACTAACCGATTCTTAAACCATACCACACCCTCTGCATCAATTCTAAAACAAGAATCTTCATGTTTACTAGCCTTCTCCTTAATCTTTTCTTTGATACATTTGATTCCCTTATTGCTTTTACGAGCAGCAATAATTTGATCTCGATAGTTGTCTCAATATTCGATTAGACAAACCGCCTTGTTGAACAATCTCTATGCCAAGTTTATCAAGCTCACAAAGACAATGAAATATCCAAAGGCTTCACTGTCAAACAGTTACATTGATTCTTTCGACGAGTGCATCGGCGACTACATTCGCCTTACCGGGATGGTAATGCACCTCTAGATCATAGTCCTTTATTAACTCTAACCATCTTCTTTGCCTCATATTTAGCTCATCTTGAGTGAAAATATATTTTAGACTCTTGTGATCTGTATAAATGTGACAGTACTTGCCTAGCGATAATGACGCCATATCTTTAATGCATGAACAACTGCTGCTAACTCAAGGTCATGAGTTGGATAATGCTCTTCATGTGGCTTAAGCTGTCTTGAAGCATATGCTATAACTCGGCCTTCTTGCATCAATACACACCCAAGACCAGGTGCCGAAGCATCACAATAAACATCAAACGGCTTCGGACATCCGGGCAGTGCTAAGATTGGTGCCGTTGTCAACAACTTCTTCAAGGTCTGAAAAGCTTCCTCACATTCAGGTGACCAGACAAACTTCACTTGATTCTTCAACAATTCAGTGATAGGCTTGGACACCTTTGAGAAATCCGGAATGAACCGACGATAATATCCTGCCATTCCCAGAAAACTACGAACTTGATGAACTGTCCTTGGAGGTTCCCAATCAAGTACATCTTTTACTTTGCTAGGATCTACAGAAACACCTTCAGCTGACAAGACATGCCCAAGAAACTGGATTTCTTTTAGCCAAAACTCACATTTGCTGAACTTAGCATACAATTGATGTTTCCTTAAACGTTCAAGAACAATGCGTAAGTGTTTCGCATGTTCCGCTTCATTCTTGGAGTAAACCAGGATATCATCAATGAATACCACTACAAACTGATCAAGCTCTGGCATAAACACCGAGTTCATAAGATATGAGAAATGAGCTGGTGCATTGGAAAGCCCAAAAGACATAACTAAGTATTCATATAAGCCATATCTGGTAGTGAATGCAGTCTTCGGAATATCCTCAGGGCGAATCTTGATCTGATGATACCCAGATCTGAGATCTATTTTAGAAAACACCTTGGCTCCTGCCAACTGATCAAAAAGTAGATCAATACGAGGCAAAGGATATTTGTTCTTGATAGTCACTTCATTCAACGGACGATAATCTACAACCAATCTCAGAGTTTTATCCTTCTTCTTCACAAAGATAGCTGGGCAACCCCAAGGCGATTTACTATGCCTGATAAATCCCTTATCCAGCAACTCTTGCAGTTGTTTCTTCAGCTCTGCTAATTCAGGAGGTGCCATCCTATATGCTCTTCTAGATATAGGAGCAAGCGTGCCAGGCTTCAACTCAATCACAAACTCAACATCTCCGTCGGGAGGTAACCCCGGTAACTCTTCTCGGAAACACATCCGGAAACTCTCGAACAATTGGAATATGCTCAATTTTTGTTGCTTGATATGGCATTGACTACCTCAACCTTTCTCTTGAGAGTTGGGAAATGGATGAGAAGCTTAGACTTACTATTAGGTATGTTGACTCTCACAGATCTATTGAAAATATCTATCACGCTCCCATGCCGACTCACCAATTCATTCCTATTATGACATCTATTGTCCGCTTTTCCCGGGACTATCATATTGGTGGGAAAGATATGCCCTCCCAAATCTATAGGCACTTCACGTACCATCTCTCTAGTACACATTCGCCCACCAGGCGACCGTATAAAGAACTCTTCATTTGTAATTGTTATAGGTATGTCATGCTTCTTAACAAAAGTACCATTGATGAATGTATGTGATGCACCCGAATCAAAAAGTGTAACTGCAGGATGATTGGCAACGAAAAACATACCCAAGCATGATAGGTTCACCGTCAGAATTTCTCCAGGCTTGAGTGAGGAAAACCGACCGGTCTTCTTGTCATTCTTGTCCTTCGAGCATTACGGGTTACCACCTCGATTCCCGATTCTCGTTCTTGTCTATGTGTTGCTTTGTGGAGCGGGAGCTCTTGGAATACCATAACCATACGCCGGATACGGGCGTCCCTTGAGAAATGGCCGGGCTTGCCACAATTAAAGCATGGGTAGTTATAGTTTGGTGGAGTTTGGATACGAACACCGGGGGCATTCGGGCGGCGTGGAGCCGGAAGAGTCAGCAGCGGGACGGAAAAATGCTGCGGCCTAGGCTGGAACCGTGGTGGACGATAAGGAAAACGGCCATGATTCGAGGATGGAAAATAACTTTACGCGCTTTGCATTGCCACCAAAGGAACTAGAGAAACCACCCTTCTTCTTTTTCAACTCTTTATGCTTGCGGTGTTTTTCCTCAAATGCAATGGCAATGTTCACGTCTCTTGATAAGTAGCATTGGGAGATCCAGTGAGCATCACACCGAATCTTAGTGTTTAGACCTCGATAAAACACTCCCTCTTTTTACGATCGGTATTCACATGTTACGGGGCATACGGGATAACGATTGAATTTCCCCACATACTGTATAACAGAATCATCACCCTGCTGTAGTGCCAGGAATTCCTCTAACTTGATCTTCATCAAACCTTCAGGAATATGATGAGCTCGAAAAGCTTCGACGAACTCATCCCATGTCACACGGTGTCCATCCTGTTGTTCTGCAAGAAAATTTGCCCACCAGGCACCAGCACGACCTCTGAGCTGTTGAGCAGCAAACACAGGCTTCTGATAGACAGTGCAATCAATCAGACTAAACTTCTGCTCCATAGTGCGGAGCCAATCATCAGCCTCCATGGGATCATCAACCCTAGAGAAGACTGGGGGACGAGTATCGGTGAAATCCACATAGGTAGTTTCATCCCTATTATTGCGGCCATGATTTCCCTGCCTTGCATTCTGAGCCAATATAGTAGTTGCATTAACAAGTGCAGTCAAGGCCTCTGCTAGAGTGGGTGGAACTGGCGGTGGGACAGGAGCACCTTCCGCACGTTGCTCATGTTCAGGTGTGTCAGGCATCTGCTGAATAAACAAACCAGCCTTATTCACAGGATTTATTGAACCTAGAAAATAGTTACATATTACAAGTACACACTCTACTTATAATACATTATTTTTGTTACAACAGTCTGCACCTCTGCAAGACTTCCCATAGCTACTAAGGTTCAAGAACAAAAGAGAAGGGATAGATAGATGGGATCCGAAAGTTAGCATGAATAGGATTGATATTACTTAACCCAAACCACATTAAGAAGGAAGGTAATTAAAACAGGTTAATTAAGCATGATGCATGAACGAACTTACGATCTAAGCGTAAAACATTAAACTAAGCACATACTTAAAGTAAACTTTCGTAATTAGGGCAATAATACATGCTATCCACCACTAGAATTTTCAAATATGCCTATAGGGGACTAAAAGAATGGAATTTAGATAAGGAATAAGCAATTTGGACTCAAAATAGTCATATTAAGTTTTATAGATCCAAAACCTTTTGAAGTTTTGCAATAGACACCGCAATACTGAATAACGATCCGGCTCGATACCAGCTGTGGCGAACATCCTAAGTAATGTGGCCCACATGCACTAATCCTTGTCTTAACAGACCTCGAATGGCAATGCATGTGTTCCACAAGACTTAATTAGCTCTGTCGGGTTAAACCCGAAATATCCACGATTCTCCGAGCATGGATCAATCATTACAAGAGACATTGCAAAAGTGTACAACAGTTTTACAATAAAATAATATACATCGAGTTTAAGAGCGGAAGTCTTACAAACATAAGTTACAACCCTAGAAGTTTTAAATCTTACAAAACCTGAGTTAAGTTATTACAAACCATAAAGTAGTAGATAGCATTACGATAACTTTATACAACACCTCAGACGTGATGCTTGCCCAAGGCCAAACACACTACTCGTCGTCACTCTCCGGAACGACCGTCATGCAACAGGGTTCGAAGCACACCTGAGCATGAGACTCACCTGCAACAAGGGTTTAACAAACCCTGAGTACAAAAGTACTCAACAAGACTAACCCGACGAAAAAGGTGGAGAAGACACAGGAATGCAGGCCAGGTAGGAATCAAGGTAAGGTCCAGAGCAAGAATCAATTCTTTTGCAGATAAGCCACTAAGAGTGAGTCCTTAACCTCAAGTTTTACTTTCAGGTTAACCTGTGGGGTTATTTATGCTAAACTAACTCCTAGATAAACCAGCAGATCAAGATAATTCATACAACTCTCTTTTATCTCTATCACAAAGTAGCCACCAGTTTTAGCTACGATGCAGGTGCGAGGATCAAGTCTCCTTACTCGTGGAGCATACGACAGTTCGAACCGCTTATCTACCCAGCTGGGGTTTCCCAAGCACACGATATACGTGGGACTCTAACCCACAAGTATATCAGTTCTGACTTCAGACTTTCTAGAACTAGGCTCAGCTTCCGTGCCATCCGAGAATACTTGTACACCTCCAATCCGGGTTACGTCCCACGAGGGTAACTAGTATTCCCGCCATCTCGCCACTCCCAATGCACGGGCTCACCGTACTAGTCCTTAGATTATCTTAGGACAGAGCTTTCCCCGAAGGGTATGTGATTAGTACTATATTTCATGATCCAATGGCCAACAACGGTACGGTCCTTAATTGACAAGTCGGAAATACTACATCAACCATATGATGCAAGTTACCCGACCGATCTTGCTAATCATTAGCTACCAACATTAAGATGCCACATGTGAAAATCAACCTCCAACATTTCTGAAGTAACTCAGTTGAAAACCTATTTACTAAAGCAAGACTAAGCATACTAAGCATTTTCGAAATAAACCGGTGACAAGGATGATATACAAATAACAAGGTAGGTAATGCATCAATTAGGTTATAACGCAACTCCTAAAACTTAATGCATCAAAGCAAAAGCACAAATGGTAAAAGCTTTGTAATACAAGGTAGGGTTTGAATGAAACCGGGGCTTGCCTTGATCGAGAGCGTAGACGAAACCGGACTCGTCAACACTGGAAACACCGAAACCCGACTCCGGAACTGGTTCCTCCTTCGGACTGGGGTCAACGGGATTCTCTTCTTTCACGTAATCTACACGATATTGATATGTTTCAACATGATGGAATATAAATATGATGCTCAACGGATGCATAAGAATATTAAGGACAAGCGCAATCAATTAATTAAAGTGCCGAAGGTCATTAGGGTTGATGACCTAGGGTCTTCACTCAAATCCAAAGTCAAACAATTAATTAATTAACTAAGGAAATTAAATCCTAAAACAAATGTTGTCAAATTGATTTCAAAAATTAATTTTAAGTAGCTTATATCAAAAACAGTGCACCAATAAATTTTTATGATTTTTGGATAAATAAATAAATTACTAAAAATCAAGAAAGACTCATTTTTCAATTAAAATAGCTAATTTTTGAACATATCAAAACTACTCAAATTTGGCATTTTGAATTTTTCCTAGATAAAGGACATCATAGGAACTCACACAAAAATTTTCAGAATTTTTGGAGCAATACACAATTTACTATGAATTTTGAAAGAATAAAACATTTTCTCGTCTAAAAAGAAATGGAAAAGGAAATAGAAAAAGGAAAAAGACTCACCGGGCCGAATCGGCCCGGCTCGGCCCAAGATGCGTGGCGGCCTGGCCCAACAGCAGGCCGGCCCAACAAGACTCGACCGCGACGGCCGACGGCGGCGGCGATCTCGCCGGTGTTTCCTCGCCCGGCGGCGGGTCTCCGGCGGCAAGGCTTGGTCTTACGTGACCTCCAAGACACGGCGCACCTCCTGGGCTAGCTAATGGGACGGCGGAGCGACGGCAACACTCTCGCCGGCGGCCATGGCGGCACGGCGGAGCGGCGACGCGACGGCCGGGCTCACCGGAGCTCTTCCGGCGGCGTTAGCGCGCGCGCGGGGTGCTACGCGACGTAGTGGACGCGATGCGCTAACTCAAGGATGCAGCGCGAGGCCTTCTCGGCCTCGGCCTTGGACGCGGCTGCGGTGGCAACGGGAGCGGCGGCGACGCGACGGCGGCCGGGCGCTACGGTGCCCTAGAGGCCAAGCAAAGGACACGAGCGTGACCAAGAGCTCACCCTGGTGACGATGCGCTTGAAGATGGAGAGGATGGACGGTCGGAGAGGGGAGCTTGGCGGTGGCGGAAATGGCGTCGGCGGCGGACCCGGCGGCAAGGGCGGCGTTCCGGCGGCGGCTGTGCCCCAAATCAAAAACCAAGGAGCGCATCAAAGGCAGCAGGTCAAGGCAAACTTGGAGGCGAGAGGAATTTGAAAAATGAGCTAAGACGAGGGAGAACGACGGCGGCGATCCTCGGCGGCGCAGCTCACCGACGATGAAGAAGATGTTGGGCGCACGGCGATTCTAGCGGGAGAAAGACGCCACGATCAAGCTCAACGGACGCGCGAGAACGAGGCGGTTGCGGCGGTGGTATTTGCTTGGGCGGAAGCGACGCAACGGCGACGGCAAGCGGAGGCGGAGCTCAAGCGCGGCAATGGCGAGCGGCGGCCGAGGCGGGGATAAGGAGGAGGGGGAGTGGTTGGCCGGCCGGGGGGTTTAAGGCGCCGGACAAGGGAAGGAGACGGCGACACGGGGCGGCGAAGCTTCGGGCGTCGTCGCGGCCGGCGGGACGGACGGCATGGCGGCGCGGCATGGCCGGGGCGACGAAGAACAGGGAGGGGAAAAAGTGATGATGACGTCATCCACAGGAACAGCAGGGGAAAATTGCAAATTACTCCAAAAATTTGAACTGAAGTTGAAAAATTCCAAAAAGCAACCCTAGCTAATTTTTCATTCTCTACAACTTTCTCAACTGGAACATTTTCAAATTTTGCAAGGAAAATTGAATTTGAATCCAATTTTGAAAAGGGGACAAAAACCCTAGAATGAAATATTTGAAATTACTTTGGATTTTTCTAAATAACTTGAAAAACTCCAAAACTATGGAAAACTCAACTTTTCAAACTGCACATTTTCTCCAAAAGATGTTTTTCCAAAATATGCATAGTTTTTGAATTATGGTTTGAAATTGAAAAGGGGACAACTGTCGGAAAACCGTATTTTCAAATTTATTTGAAACTCTTTTTGAAAACTTGAAAAACTTTGTTCACCAACATTGTAGGTCTCATCAAGCCCTACAATATTGCTTTTTGGACCAAACCCAAATTCTTTACAGATTTTGAACTAGGGAAAAGGGGGTAAAACGGAGTTTGTCGGAAACAGGGGTTTTCGAAATGAAATCGCGTTTGATCGAGCCGACACACCTCTAGGCTATCAAAAGCAATAACAAACATTATCTCGAGGCACAATCAACCTAGAATATAAATCTTGTTTTAGTGAATGCATATCAGGGTTAGCCTAACATGAATGCTTTGCGACTAAACATGATGACATGGCAGGTTTTAGTTGATATAACATCAAAGATGTTACAATAGATTGAGTATTGTTCAGGTATGCCATCTTAATCATTATATTGCCTGTTGCTGCCTGCAGTTTTAGGATTATTTTTTCCGAGTTCCATCTGAAACAAAACAAGAAATTGTAGAGCTCATTTTCCTTCCCCGCCCTTTGCAAAAAATCCATGCTCATATAATTGACTAAGTATGTTACTAAGATCTACTATTTTCCTTCAATTTAGGCCGGGGAGGTATTTTTTGTTACTATGGGTTCATGTTGGGTTAGAGCCTGCCCGACTTGCTTGGAACTGAAAGAGTTTGTTCTTGTTCATATAAACACTATGTAGATCACTGAAATTGCACTTTGTAGAATACTTTAAACATGCTACGCATGCTTCTCGCCTTGCCCTACTTGGATTTTCTTTGAAAATGCCAATTTTCTTTGATTATGTTTTCGTTGAGGAAGCAACTAGAATTGCTGTTTCTTTTTGGAGCTATTCTCATAATTGTACTATTAATCTGGTTTTAGTGTCTAGCCATGAGTCCTCTTTGCTTGATATTTGAGATTGTTGTCATTTTTGTCTACCTTCTTGTTTTTATTCATCGCCCATCAATCGAGTTCCGATGCTCTATGCGGCTAGGTGGTTCTCAATGGAGTCATTTGGGCAAGCACAACGAGACAAAGAGTATTTAAGAGCCTTGTCGTATTCAGCCTACCACCGTGTATGAACTTATATTTAGCCTTGCCAACCGATGTGAGTTCTCACTAATGAATATTTTTTCCATATTTACGGTTGTTGTCGTATGTATGAACTTCTATTTGCCCTTGCTAGCTGATGTGAGCATTTTTTTTTTTTTTGACATTAAAAACTGTGGGGGAGATCCCCACGCGCTAGCCAATTTCATTGATATTTAAAAGAGGGTTTCAAACATACTTACAAAAGGGAATTAACTAACCGTGTCAAGCCAAACACAAAAAGATGACCGAAGGTCCTCTTTTATTCTAACGATTGGAGGAGGCACGGCTTTTGAAATTGCTAAACCATCTTGTTAATACTTGGTGCTTGCCATTGGAAGACCTTGTCGTTTCTTACCTTCCATAGTTCCCAGGCTGCCATTAGTGTCATAGCTGATGTGAGCATTGACCTTAGCTATTTGTTGTTGTATTGCGGGTTCGAGATCCCGGGCTTCTAAAGACTGGAGTGGGGTTTGGCTAAGTTCGGAGAGAGCATAAGGTCAGTTTTTGTGGCTCCTCTTGCTTGCTACTACGTATTTGCACATTCTTCCCACTTCCATGAAAAATATGGTATTTTGCTTTGAGTATGACAGGTTGCCATAGATTTGTGTAGCACATGTTTGTTATCTAAGTTTAGGTTTAGGTTTAGGTTTAGGTTTAGGGAAAAACTAATTCTTGGACCGGTCATGTTCCTTAATGGCATGTGTATTGATATAATATTTACGTGCTTTCTAAATCCTATTATTCCATACTAACAACCATCTCGCCAATAATGGTGCATGGCAGTTTTATTTTGCTGATTTGTGGAGAAGAGCAAATTGGTTTGAAACTGAATCATGTTCCTAGCTTGCCTTTGTATGAACTCCCCCACATATATTCTCGATGCACCATAGTTGTGCATTTGTATGAACGAAGGCTACGTTGTCCATAGCAAATCAACAATATATGTGGCTGCCTCTCCACACTTAACATAAATAAGTTATTTTCTATATTTTTCCATTATTGATTCTATGTAAAGATAGTACATATATATGCGGTATCATTCCTGAGGTTATCCCATGTTATGTACAGTTGGTACTGCTTGCTACCACTATTGGCACTTTTGAAATACTGTGATGCATACCTTCCACCATGGTAAGGTATGTTAATATTTGTAATGTCCTCACTGTCACAAATGTTTTATTTATTAAATGTGGTCTATTTATTATACCCTGTCCTGCATACATTCCACCATGGTGACCACATAAATCTCAAACATGCATGATTTTCTTAGAGATTTATTATAGCATGGCATATTTTCCCATCAATTTATTTATTTGATTTTCTCATCTAATCTAATGTTGACTTCTCACTTATCTTTGCACTCAGTAATCATAACAAACTACTTTTCTTTTCCTTCTTGTGACGTGTGCTTTCGTGCAGGACCTCTCGCAACTATATGCATGAGTACTAAAACTCGAGATAGAAGATATAGCTTTGTGCTGGAACATTAAATGGTCAGTTCTCTAAAGCTCAATGCAGTGAGCACACCACTCTTCTATAGTTCTATCTGAAAGTACCTCTAACTTTGCGGGTTAAACAAGCAAATCATCATTATCTAAATCACTTGACCTTAAGTTTCGCGAGGTATGAAGGTCAAAAAAGGTATGCTTAACATTGAATTTTTATTATTCGGTTTACTCTGTTTTGGTGCTTTCATCAAATTTGGATGTGTGTATTGATAGACTTTCATAATGATACTACAAAAAGAACAATATGGCGATGTGTTTTCTCCTTGCACTACCTACTAAAAAGCCTGTATTTAGAAGAACAAATATGTGAATGCACAAATTAATTTGGCAAGCAAATTGTGATTTCTCTTCCTTGCAATTTAATTCGATTCATCTTTGTGGTTCTCACTTCAAATCAAAGAGTACCAATTAAGAGAAAAGAATAAAAAAAGTTCTTCAACCAATACAAACGCATAGTTGTAGTTGTTTCTAGGAGCACTAATTATTTATGGCAGCTTTGTGAGTGAAGTATAAGTCTTGAGTTCTTCCCGATGCTCTGCTCTTCATGTTTTGCTTGTTTCGGCCATCTTTTGGTGGGCATATGTTCACCTACCTTGCATCGAACCCCGCTACGATCTACAGTTAACTTTGATTGGTTTAATCAAAGAGCTTTCAAATATTTCTCTCATGATTCCCATCTTTGATTGGTTTAGCCAAAGAGCTTTCAAATATTTCTCTCATGTTGCCCCTTTTAACACCCCGATCAGTGCTACATACTAACAACGCTGCAGACCTGTTGTTGATAACCATTCCATTTGTCTACGTCCACAGGAACTTTATTGATATATAAGAGATAACTAAAGAAATGGTTCCTATTTCATTGGTCCTATCTTTGGTTCAATTAGCTATATACCCATACTGCTGATATGTTCTGGTTTTTGTTCTATTATATGCATCCGAACCAATGAGAATGTTTATTTTTTTCACTACTGGTCAGCTTATCCTTGTGCATTGTCGGTTCTAATTTATTCACCAACTGGGACTGCATCTCAACAAGGTTTATGCAAAGTTAGGAGGTGGAAATGGAATTTTTGTCAACCCAAAAGTATGCTTCTTGTTCTGCTTTTTAACCCTTTTTTCCTCCTTGAATATTAACCTAAAAGTAGCAAGTCCGACAACAACACAATATTGTTTCAAAGAAGAACTGATGCTATTGTGTTTTGATCGTGCTTGGAAACTCCAGGAACTATTGTTTTTGGACACGGCATTGCTAGCAACACTGCAACCTCTGCTGCTGCATCAGGTTGCTACTGAAATTACCCAACCATGCTCTAATAAATTAGGAACTATCTTATAGTTTATTCATCTTGTGCCTCTAGATGGACCTATAAATCCCACAGTTGTGTTCTCTCCTCCAGTGGAGCAGGTTCTCAAGTAATTGTGCTGACCGACAAATATATAAACTCATTTGGGCACATTATCTAGAACTGCATTGGATTCTTTTAAGTTTTTAGCCCCCTTGCAAAATCTCCACATATTTGAACTCATCTAAAAATAAATTGCTATTGTGGGCTATAGGCACATTTTCCTAAGATAAGCAAATACCACTCCGAGACTTCCTCTCAGTAAGAATAAATCAAAGGTACAGTAGCATTGGCAAGGGTTTCGATTTTTTAAATTTAATTATCAATTTCCAGTGACTATATGGAGATAAAAAAAGTAGAGCACTCTGTATTGTACATGGATTTTGGAGCTAATATGTTTTCAAGCCATCTAAATATTAGAAATAGATATTTGCATTACAAAATGTCATCCTTGCATTGCCAAATGACTTTGATTTGGCTATTTTCTTACAAAGGAAATTCTAGGTGAATTAATTTTCTTTGAGGACTTCAGGGTTATCTTAGGTGTCATAGACAAGTGATATATTAGCTACATGGTCGTAATGAACTAAGTTCTTACAGAGTACTCTGTCTATTCTTATGAAAAAAAAAATCTCGAATAAGTTCGGGTTTTTGCCACAATATGATGATTTGTCTCTCGGTCGATCTATGTTTGTCTGTCACTCCATTTGGACTACACCATCGATCGTTATTCATTGTGTGCTTTTCAACAAGGAAAAATATTTCATAGTAGCTGTTCCTTTAGAATGCATCTAAATTTGTTGTTTTCCCAACCTCTTGTATCTGAACTAATCATGGTGCACCAGGTGCCAGCTGTATTTTGTTCTATTCTTAGGATATCTGATCTGATGACTAAAAAATTGACTCGGTTTGCATGAGAGTTTCTCCATCTCTTGCCTGGCTGGGATTGTGCCAAGTCTCTGGTCAACACCAAGGTGTGTGCTCTGTAACCGAGTCAACTTTCTTTGTTTGTTTAATTGCTTATTGTTGTAGCTAGATATGAGAGAATTCCTGGATATCGAGATGCACAGTACATAGTACACTGACATTCAGTTCATTAGATGGCGTATTGTTATTATCTGAAAGTAAGGTGACATAATTAAGGCCACTAGATCCATTATTTAAAACCCTTTTGTTTGTGATTTTTTTGGCTCCTGTTGTAAGTTGACTACACTGATTATGCTTGATCAAGTTTATAGATGTCCCAAGGTACATTCATTTTCATATAACGTCTTAAGCCTTAACACTACTATAATAATGTAGGTAACACTGCACTGACATTCAGTCGGGGTCCGCACTCGGCAAGCACCTTCAGCAGCCAGCGGCTACAGCCGGATGATGCCGGCAGGCCGATGCCTAGCCCCTAGCCGCTTTATGCTTTTTCCAAGTATATTTTTTTTCCAAAGCTTATGCTCAGCAAATTTGAGAACGTGCTGAAAATTTTGTGACTGCACCCTGTGACCGCTGCTTTGTTACGAAAAATTTCATGTGACTGCATCCTGCCACAGGTGCTTTTTTCATGTCTCAAATATGATTGCTGAATATCGGCACCTGCCGCAGGTGGGGAAAATGCAATTTTGTTTAATCATGTTCCTGCTGCTGAAAATCCTATCTGAAATTCTGAATGATGTGCTATCGGAACCTGCCTTCGAAGTCAAATTTCACAAATTTCATGTGACTGCATCCTCTTTTTCTCCCATCCAATAGAGAGCTTCTGCCTCCAGTGGATGAACCACCACCCCAGCCAGACATCAAGCGTGACGTCTTCTTACTGCAGTAGCAGGGAAATCATCTTACCATGTACGTACACATATGTGGTATGGTAGGACTACTTAGAATCTGAGTGTTTGTTGTGTCAGTATGTATCAGTGTTGTCTTACTAAACATTATACGACTGTTCAATCCTACGGCTATTCAATCCTGCGCTGCTTCTTCAGTTGGCTTGGGCACGCGCGCAATGGCGCGCGCAACATACTAGTTGGCAATAAGCCTGCGAAGTCACCCACTCACAGAGCAAACCGCAGTGCTATTAATTCACCGTGTCATGCAGCGGCGGGTTGGCACCAGATGACCGACCGCAGCAGCACGTAGAAATTCGCGTGCCATCCATTAATGCTAAGCTGTAGAATTGCAGGCTTCTCACCCTGTGCTAAATGACCACAATGCTCGCATCCGCGTAAGTCTTCTTCCGCACAGCATCACAGCTGCAATGAAAGATAGCTACCCCGTCCCTCACTCCACAGAGTACGCGTGCCATTTAAAGCTTGCTGAACCTTTTAGATTTCAAAATTTGAAAACAAACTTTACATAGTAAGTGTCACGCCACACCAGTAGAATTTTATTTTTATTTGGTAATAATTGTCTAAATATTGATTAATTAGGCTTAAAATGTTCGATCACGTAAAGCATAACAAAAACTGTGCAATTAGTTTTTTATTTCATCTATATTTAAGATCTATACGTCGTCAAGATTTTCATGTGACGGAAATAGGAATTATGCATAATGAATTTGGTGACCAAAATCTGAACAAGGCCTGCCGACGACCGACTGAGCAAGACCCAACAAGCACGTTCATAACCCTGCAGCATATTATTAGCCTTAACCAAATTAGGCCTTATTTAGATTCCAAAATTTGGAACCAAATTTTACATAGTAAGTGTCCATGTCATACTGTAAGATTTTTGTTTTTATTTGGTAATAATTGTCCAAATATTGATTAATTAAAGCTTTAAAATGCTCGTCTTCAGAAAATAACAAAACTGTGCAATTAGTTTTTTTATTTTATCTATATTTAAGATCTATATATATATAAGATTTGGCGTTTGATGTTAATAGAAATTCTGCATAGTAAATTTGGTGGCCGAATTCTGGAATCTAAACAAGGCCGGCCACCGACTTGACGACAGGTCGCTGTCCACGTATTTACTTCGCCTGCTAGCTTCGTCCCATGGCTCTGCAAATTATTGGTGCACACCGCGCTGCCCGTGCCGTAATGTGCCACGCACGCTGGGTATCCTTACCTCCAGCCCGCTTCTCCTGCCTAGAAATGCGCACGATGGGGAACGAGCGCTCGCTGGCTGCATTTCTTGGATATTATTGTGGTCTACGAAGCAAGAGGTCTTTTTTTGTTGTCACACTGCACCCCTATTATCAGTTTTGTTTTTTCTTAGAATTCTTGTGATAGATGAATGACTGGTGAGTGGTAGTTACCTCTATCAGAGGGAACTTACTACCGTGTTCCATATCGTGGGACCCATCTAGAGGCATGCCCCTATCTATATACATTGCTGGTGCCCTCAGGCCACTGAGCCTTTTTTTATTAATATCCATGCTGTGTGGATATTTATCCTAACATTCAATGGTAACGTTCTCTTCCTCTTCGGTCCCATACACCATATCCCAATCATAGACCCGTGCCACTAAAAATGAGAAAACACAAAAGAAAGACTCTACCAAGTCAGCGGTATCACAATCATGTAGGGCCAGTCTTGTGCGATTTTCTTGCTCAAATAGAGAGAGTTGCTCATGCTGCTACTCTTGGTGACTACTCATCACTTATCTTACCAAGTTGCCATACATTCGTTCATGGTTCTTTGAAGCGTGAACCTTCCTGCCATGGCGATGTCTTCTGCATCCCATCGCTCTCCCTGCATGCATGCCTTAACTGTGTTATCTGTGTTTGCAGTTCTCGTTTCAGATGTAGGGGGGCGACATCATGTTTGTCCTTATTTCTCCTGCGGTGGTTTTAGCAACATATCATA